>JAVHNF010049789.1:0-14634 GCA_034783455.1 Micropsitta finschii
AGCGCCATGTGCTTACCATGGTGGAAGCAACCACCGGATCTGTATTGCACTGGGGTCTGTGGGACCAGGTGAGAAGGTACGAAAGCAGGCATGTAGGAAGGACTAAGTCTCATGAATCATGCCTTTGGTAAGGGCTGGAAGCCTGTGGCTAATGTGATGTAAAGCCTTGGGGAAAAAGGTGTTGAAGTGAGAAACTGCGAGGATGACTTTAACGGCAGCATTTTCAGTACAGCTCGCGTGGGGAAGGGTTGAAGATGGAAGAGACGGAGAAAAGACTGCAACAGTTCAAAAGGAAGAGAAATGTCCCTTCGAAGAATGTCTCCTATTGCTTCTTTGTGGAATACTGGTTTAAAGTGTAGCAACAGTTAAATGAAACCTGTTTGCCCATGTCTGTCCCTCATGGATTCCTGACTAATTCAAGCTTCACAAGGTTTCTTTTTCAGTGAAGACACTAAAAAAGTCTCTCTCCTCTTCTTGGTCACTCATTTTCAGTAAGGGTATAAATGTAACACATTGGAGACCTTTGTCTTCTGCCAAATGTGACTGCAGTTGGCTAGGGGATAAAAATTTATTAAAGGTAAACAGGCAGTCACCTCAAACGTTTTGTGATCACTTGTTTACTTCTAGAAACATGATAAAAATAGCAAAAAAATATCTGAATTAGCTGAACAGCTTCTAAATATCAGCTCAACACACCTGAATGAATTATGTACTGCCTGCTTCACTTAAAAATATAGCACATTTAACTTTACTCTTTTGAGCTAAAATCATGCCAGAAATGGCTTTTGGTGAGTCAATAATTAAGAGAAGAGCTCTGATAGATGCTGTTAATGTATTGTGATATTGGCTAATGTTTTGGTTCCCTTATTGGGGCAATACGGTGCTTCAGCCATGGGAATGACTTCCCTGAGAAATGGTGGTATTCTGAAGTGGGTACTTGAATAGATACTTTGAATATTTGATAGCCTACTCTGAGGTGTTTGGATGAACTTGCCATTTAAAAACAAAATCAATAGTCATGCATGTCTAGGGAATAGTAAACAAAGTTGGAGTCATTCCTAATTATTGGGATACAGCTCTGTCATCAGCTCCTTCTCTAGATACTATTATTTATAGAGATAATTATTATGCAGTATTTAAATTTGGGATGCACACGGTTCTTTAATTGGGGGCTGACCGTGTATTTGGTGATCTGGATTCCTATCCTTACTCATCCGTCTATCATTTATAAAGATTATATATCTGGAACGTGACCTGTGTACATAATTACAATTAATTAAGTCACCAGCAGTATGCTGAAAAACTTGCATTTAAATCAGGGGCTGAATAATTAAAGCAATTAGTTAGAACTGACTATTTGTAATACGTCTTCTTGAAAATGTGGAATAATTGCTAATCTTCTAGGCAGAGATGGACAGAACATCAGCCTGGTATTTAATTTTGTAAATATGAATTAGGTGAGGTGGTGCAAGTAGGAACTCCATTATTTTGTTTGACTTTTCAGAGGCCACATGAACTGTTAAATGATGTGCAACCCAACGGATTGTTTCAGGGCATGGTAGATTTAGGATGTCCACATGAATCCTCAAGCTATTAAAACATTTTGCTCTCTTGGCTTTCATCATTTTTATTATAATCCTTAATTTTTGTGGTTGGGACAGTGACGCTCAGACAGTAACAGTGCTTCTTCCACGCCCTGCTCTTCTGGACACTGCTGCCGGTGCTTGTCTGTATGGCTGCATACAAGCTGCAGCACGACAGGTTACCCATGGGCTCCGTGCATCCCTTAGCAAGCTCCCTGTTGATTATTTACTTCAGGGAGGCGTGAGGGAATCTAACACCCACACTTGGCAAACTCACCTCCCTGTCACCACGCGCTTGTTCGCAAGGCAGTGGCTGGAGCAAGCACGCCACGTGTGGGGAATATCAAGAGGAGGAGATCAGCTAGTGTGAAGAAACAGGACCCAGCCTCACCTTGCTCCTCCCCAGCTTTGGTCAGGGCTGAAGAAAGGGCTCGCTCAGCCCCAGCCCAGCCTGCTGGCACTTCGCTTCCAGGTAGATGGCCTAGATAGGGCATCCATCCAGCATGAAGTGAGCACCCTGCCTCTACCTGGGGAAAGGCAGGTGACTCAGAGAGGGGTGTATATGGGGAGGTGTCCCAGCAAGCCAGCCCCACCGGGTGGAGGAGAGCCTGCCCCCAGCATCGCAGGGCAGCGGCTGGGTGTCTTACTCAATGATGTCGTCACGCAGTGATGGGTGATACTATCTGCATCTTTCCCAATGCAGTTGCAGAAAAAGGTGTCATGATACCGACAAGTATCAATGGGGCACTCTTCAGAGAAAGGGCTGGGGACTTCCAAGGGTTGTGGTGTCACCAGCCCCTCCTCTCACAGTATGAGCCCAGGCACAGAGGAGGTCTCCGTGGTTTGAGGCTTCAGGGGTGAGCTGAAGGTCCACGCTGAGGATGAGTAGCTGTATTACACTTGCCCCAGCACATGCTGTCTAGTGCCTTTTGTGCTTTTCCTTTCTCTCTGTAGCTGAGCCGACGATAGACTGTAACTTGGACTGGTGAATTTTTGTCTCTATTGTCAGGCACAGAGGGTAGGATGTGCAGTGGCTGCACTGTTGGAAGGTGCACTCGCTGTAAAACAGCCTTGATTTTACACAGATTTTAGTTTTCTGTTTTAAACAAACTGCTGTGGTTGTGAAACTGGAGACCGCTATAAAAGGTTCTGCTATGTAATTGAAAGCTCAGTTAAATAATTTATTACGAGAACTCAGCTTTAATGCTTATAGCCCAAGAAAGTTGAGAGGATACTGCCAAAGTTTGCTCTCAGGAACACACATGCATTTTCCAGAACCTGAGTAATAGCTTTCTATGTTTTTCCTATGTCTCCTTTTTTTTTTTTTGTTTTTAGCTTCAAATCACATTTGAATGAAGCACTCTACAAATTGCATGGAAGTTTTGTGTGCTTAACTTGGGGCATATGCACGAAGAAGCATTGGTGGGACCTTATCAGGACACCTAACCCACCTTTCTGCCCCAGAGCTTGGCTAAAGTAGGCTTTGTGCTTTTAAAGCAAACAGAACAATTCAGTGTCCTGTGGGGGATGGCTTCTAACCAATTTGGAGATATTTTTAGAAGTTGATAAAATGACTCCTCATAAAACAACACTTGGGCAGCTCAAAAGAGGAAATAAGTGGAACAGACATTGGGAAAACCTTACTGTATTTTTAATTATCAGTCCTTTTGATGTTGTCAGCCCATACCATAAGCAACAGAAATAATTGTTTAATTTCCTTCCTATTTAATGTGGTCATTTTATGGCTTACAGAAATGGCTTTTGCTGGTAACACTTACCATTTTTGGCCATGGCTGTGATGCTCACGGAGCCAGCCCCCAGCAGTGTGCTGAAGCATCTTTCCCAGAGTGGGCAGGAGGATCCCTCCCTGCCTGCTGCCTGCCATGGGCAGCTCCCCTCCATCTCCTCCTTCTGGCCATGCTTCCTGCAAAGTGGCTGACACTGGACTTCCTCTCACCCCAGCCCTAGAAAGGCTTTGCCCAGGTCCCAGCAGAAGTGGGAGAAGTGGAAAGGCAAGGTGAGGGGAGAGTCTGTAGCTTCTGCTTTTATGCAGCCATGTATCTCCGAAACCTGTATCCTCACACTGTAACAAGTGTTTCTTGCAAAGCACTGCTAATTTGTGCCTCTCTGCTGCTCTCCTGTTATTTTTAAGGAGACGTTGGCACTTAATAGTAATTATTACTGTAGCAAAGGCTCACTTTGTGAAGTTGAGCTCAACTTCATTATCATTAGAGGTAGGACCTCAGGACAAGAACGGCGCTGCTGGGTAGCTATTTGGCAGGCTGTATCTCTCTCTGGGCTGTAAGGGATAGTGTTTTACACAGGAAGTGCCCCTTCACCTCAAAAGAGCCCACTGAAAATTCAGCTTGCTGGGGCTGAAATGTTCCCATGGACAGTATCGGCACATAAATAGCCATCTGCTGAGCCAGAGAGGGAGGCAGAACCCTCTGCTCCTCTGCTGGCTCTCATGAAGGTGAGAGGTTCTCTTCAGGATGGGACTTTGCAAGTGTGCCTCAGAGCTTGCTAACTGATCTGGAAGGGGATTGCCTTTCTCACAGTGAAAGGAAAGGAGGAAGCAAGTCCAAGTTTGCACAAATAAATCATTTCAGTGCAAATGGGAATAGGGTCTCAGAGGGTGCAGCGGTACTAAAATGTACAGAAATAAACAGATCTTAAATTAAAGCAAGATTTCATCAGCTTCTACACTGTATACTCAAGACAGTTCAGTTGGCCTGGTCTCACTGAATTTGGCTGGTCCATGCCAGCTGAAGGTCTGGCACTGTGAATGAAGCCTAAATGTATTGCTTTTTTTTCTCTTTTTTTTTTTTTTCTCCGTTTTAATAGTCCTGATAGCCTAGGGCAGGATGTGCTCAGCTCTTCAGATAGAGTTGTCTTAGGTCAGTGTTATCCCAGAGGTTTTTTTGCATCACTTACGTACACTCACAAAGTAAGGGAGGACTTCATATTCTTTCAGTTGAAATTCTTTCCCCTTCATGAGTTAAATCTTCTGAGAAGACAAGCAAAACATGATGCTATCCGCATATGCTCTCTGTTCAGTATGACAGTTTGCAGGTCAGCACAGGGAGAAGCCATGATACTCAATAGACTCCCAGCATACCATAGGGGTGGTCCTTAGGATACGGAATTCTCTGCCACAGTGTAGAGAAGCTCAGATAAAGCAAGCAAGTTGGTTTCCCTTGCCACTGACACCAGAAAGGGTGCTCTGAGGTTCTGACTTCGTGCTGTGAGGGGTGATGTGTCTGCTCAGCCAAGGAGATTCACATTCATCCTCAAAGCTCCATTGAGCCTCAACAGAAAGGATAATACTTAAAGCATGATATTCCTATATATGCAGCTTGCCCAGAGGGGGAATTCAGCTCCTAAAGAAAGCTGGGGAATAGTGTCCTGTAAGAAGTCCCTGAGAAGGTGCCTAGGTATGGGTGGGTTGGAACTACATGATCTTCAAGGCCTCTTCCAACCCAAACATATCTGTGATTCTGTGGTTCTATTCTTTAACTAGGAAGGGCCCACCACTCCAGCACAGCAATGCGCCTGCTTCAACCTCCTTAATTATTAACAGTGTAGCTCTGGGGATGATAGGCCAACAAAGACTGGGAGTGATACGTAATGGAGAAAATTACCTGTTTTGAGAGACTTCAACATTCCTTGCAGCTTTCCCTTTTCCCAGTGAAGCAGTGAAGGACATCTGCTACGGGAGAGCTGTAACCCCTGGAGAATTCCGCTGCATGCTAATAAACTCCAGCCTGAGCATTCACATCTCTATATTTGTAAGCATTCTTAGCATATCTCTTCTTTGGGATACATACAAGCTGTACTGTACTAAAATGTTGTTATATTACTGCTGGCTGAGGCAGTTCATCATCATTTTTTTGTGTTTCACTTGTTTTGATTGTCACAAAATAACTTTCAATGAGACAATTTTTTTTATTGTGATAGCTGGCGAATATTGTGTTGGGGGAAAATAAAAGCTAAAGTGGGAATTTTCTAATCAAAGTCACTGTTCTTTGTTGCTTGTAATCTGGCAGAAGACAACATACAAATGGAAAAGGACAGGTAGATGGATGAGTCAGTGTAAATAGTGTCTAATGCTTTTGAAAGAAAGACTTGTATAAACACCTCGGTGTTATGATGAAATTTGCTACAGGTACTCATGATAAATGAATTTGTTAAACACTATTTAAGAATCTGAGCAATCTTTGGAGATCTCCTTCTATTGTTACTGTATTAGTGGAACACATCTTTCAGATCTACCATGCAAACTGAGACAGAGATTTTAGTATGGGTTTCTTTTTGCTTTTTTCCAAAATGGGAACTATTTTAAAACTGCAAGTGCTCATTCATGCTTAGCTCTCTGTGTAACTGGATTTAGAACAGCAATCCTGGCAATGCCTTTTCTTTCCCTCTAAAATTCATATTTTCCATTTAGCAGTGTAGTTTATGAATGTTGCTACTTGTATGAAGCCTTTCTTCCAGGTTACCAGTGAATCACTCTAGGCTGTGACCTTATCTGCTCCTGCATCTCAACAGGGCTGAGACTAATCAATAATTGGTGAAATTTCATCACAAGGACCGTGGGTGCTGCAGGAAGCAGTTTGGTGATTAAGAAGTCGACACTCTTTCTCTCAGCCATTAATGAAACTCTGTGCCATCGAAGCCCTAACAGGACTCTGAAGCCTTTTGGATGTGGCGTAAAATTGAGATCTTCATTGCTCATCATTCATAACTACCTCATGCCATTTTTTTATGTGTGGGCGCAGGAGCAGAACTATTCATCCAGGCAGCCCTGGCCAAACTCCAGTTTTGATAATTGTTTTCTGCCTAGCTTCCCTTGGTTTCAATTTAGACTGTTATTCTTCTTTGCTTTCTAAGCCAAGGTGTCAAACTGCTGGTATGAGTGCTTCCCAGGCTAGCGCTGGGAACCCTGCCTGGTGGAGGGGGTTGCAATCCTGCTGCCTCTGAACTTAATTGAGTATTTTGATGTCTTCTGGAAAGGCTGTTTCTGTGAAAGGCTGATAGCATCATGTGGAAACATCTGGACAGGGTGAGCTTTTCAGCTTCCTGGGCCGGAAAGACCTTAGCTATTGAGGTGCACAGATGTAGTCTGATCTGCAGTTTGATGTTTAGACCATAGACAAAATTCATGGTTTTTCATCCTGTGACAGCCTCTGGGAATTCTTAATGTTGTTGTTAAAGTGCTCTGTAAAAAAACAAGAGGTAATGTCTGAATGCCATTCTCTTTTGTTTGTCTGTGGTATATATAAAGACAGCCTGGAAAGTTCCCGGTGTTTGTTCTTGGTGGCATTCTCTGATTGCCTCCATCTCCCTGCTCCTTGTGGAGAAAATACAGGAGATTTAGCAGCTGATCTCCTGCTCCACCTCTGCACTTCTGCTTCAGCACTGCCCTTCCAGGCACAGAAAGAGTGTCTGGGACGTTTCTGTGGGCTAAAAGGGAATTGGAGCTTGGGGGGAGGATGGGGAGGACAAAGACTTGATATTCCTGGTATTTCTGAGACTCACAGACTCAGGTCCCAACCGGGAATGTCAACTGCTGAAGTGAGCACTAGGTTTTGGGAATATCACTGTTCCCCCTCTCCTCAAGTAAACTAGTCAGGTTATGAAAATCCTTCTGATTTTTTCTGTGCATCACAGGAAAGTCCATTTCCAGTCTCCAACTCCTCCCTTCCCAGTCCAGTTGCTGGTTTTGCCTGGGTTGCTTCTTTGCAGCAGGAAAATTCAAAGGTGTGGGAGGAGTGACTGCATTTCTTGAGCTAGAGCTAGAGATACTCAGACAAAGCCAGACAAAATCAGAGCAAATTGAGCTTATCAGAATCAGATTGGCTCAAGATGATTTAAGAGGGTTTGAATTCTGTGGAGAAAATGAGAATCCTAAACACCTGGCTGAAGCCTGGGCTATGGATGCATGCCTTCTGGCTGCAGCTCTGCCAGATGGAGCTCATCACTGCTTGCCCTGTCCAAAATTATCCCTAGTCACATCTCCTGGTAGACCTGTTCCTTGGGCAGGGGTGGGAGCACTAAAATCTGGTGTTGTCAAAATGAGCAGGTTGCCTTGCACAATACATAAAGAAGGTCTTTGCGAACTGGATTCATGTGGTCCTCAAGGAGAGTCTACCTTGCTCTCCAGGACCTTCAACGTGCTTCATCTTGAACTCAGTGACCTGACGTTGCCATGCCTTAATTGTCCTTAGGGTTATCTTGCAGATAAGCTCTGAAAGGCAGATTGCATTTTCTTCTGTCAGCTGACGTAACTACTGGTGTGGAGAAGGGATGGTCCCTCCTGCCTTCTGCCTGCATCAGGCAGCATCTGTGGTGCGGGAGTGCTGCTGCAGCCAGCCCCTCACCAGCTGCGTTGGATGGATTTACATAATGGGTATCCCTGTGCCTCAGCCTCCCAATACCTCCATTCAGGGTTGTCCTGTTGGGCCTGTTTGGTCACACATTGTTTTTGTGAAATACTGTCACCTGGAGAGTCCCAATGGAAATTTTTGTTCCATGTCCTAGGTGCTACATAAAGAGATGAGGAGAAATAGACCCTGCCCAGAGCTGTCAATATTGAAGCCAGAGAAATGCTATAGCTCCCAAACTACACTACACATATAACCACACAGATTGAGGGCAGTGCTGAGCCACAGCAGAGCAAGTCCACATCTGCCTTTACATGGCCAGGGAAACACTCTGAACTTGTGAAATTAAGATGGCACTGTGTTGTGTCTAGATGCGAAACTGAGGCAAAGAGGCTAAGCAACTTGCCTGTCTGCCTTATGGAACTGAGAAATCAGCCTGGACCCCCTTCTAGTGCCCCTACAGCAAGCTGTCCATCGTACCTACCCAGGGTCTGAAGATTATCAGCTGCCTGAACTCATCCTTGGCGCTCAGGACAAGTTACTTCCTGGTACAAAATCTCCTGCAGTTTTAAGTCACGGCTTTATTTTTAGATCAGCTCAACCTCATCCATAATTACATTTGTACCAATCAAGTATGTGGTAATACTCACAGGTCTCTGACTAGTCCTTTAGTGTAAGAATTAATTTGTGTGGTTGGAAAAGGCAGAATGGCAGGTGTATCAGTAGCATGTCACTGAGGTTTCACCCGCACGGTAAGGTTACTGAACAGTGACGTCCTAAGTGAAGACAGCAGCAACAGTGGGTGCTTCATTTAAGAGTGGTGGTTCAGGGTCCTTCTGTACCCTCTCATTTCAGAAGGGGTCCTGAGATCCTAACTTGTCAGGGAGCACCTTTTTAACGCTGCTTTATTAGAGAGTCAGAAGCATTTGTGGGATTGGTGTGGGAGTACAAAATTGTTTTCGGATGAGGAACTGAGTCAAAGTTTGTTGGCATCTCATGTAGTGGCTGTTTGTGTGTAAACTTGAAACCAAACCAAGCAAAAGGAGTGAAACCTTCCAAGGCCTAAAATGTCATCTGGCAGCGAGGAGCACTGCAAATACCAGATTAGGAGAGCCCAGAACCAGCTGGCTGCTCTTCGCGCTGAAGTGAGTACTCACCAGACGTTCAAGAGCTGGCCATAAAGCCTTTCTAATCTCACTTGCTTAAGCTCCTATGGTCACCACTACTCATTTTAGGGTCACAAGGAGGCATGAAGGGTGCTTCTGTTTAGGTGTAAGAAGGAAGGCAAGGAAAACAGCACAAAGTCAATAGTTATAGTGTCCTTTCTCCTGTGGTCCACAGCAAAGGTCCGACTTCTGCTCCCTCTGGTGTCAGCTTGAGAAGTTTATGCTGGTTTTCAGCAGGACCATGGTGAAGCCAAATTATAATGACAAGTCACAAAGGCTATATTAAAGACTGACGCATGCTCCCCAAGGAAAGAGCTGTGGTGGTTTAAGCGGTTCTTGCCTATTCTAGCTGTTTTGTTCCTACTCCTGTGATGGAGGTTACTGCTGCCAAAATGGTGCCACCAGAAGGGAATGTGAGATCATGTTCTGCTTTACAGTGTTCATGTAATTCCGCTTTCCTGGAAAACAAGCCTGTTTGCAGTTGCAGGCTGTGAAACTGGAGCAGGCAAGTTACTGAGACACACACAGAGCTTCTGGCACCTCCACCCTGGGGTGGCAATCTCCAGCAGAAAGGCGGGCCAGCCAGATGGGGCTGATAAGAAACAGCAAGGTTTGTCAAAGCCCATTGTCAGAGCCTGCCATTATCCATTGTTCACTTTATTGAATGCAGTTGTGCCTATTGCATGCCTCCATACTTGATTTGACTTAAAAGTTAAACCCCACATACAATAGATAGAGCTTCTTGGTCAGGAAGTGTTTCTTTTTGTACATTAAAACACATGAACACGAGGCTTTGTTGTTGTTGTAGCAGCAATATCCTGATACATTTGCTGTGATGAGGGGTGAAGGAAGTTTCGTTATGAATATAGCTAATCTCACATTGGAAACGTAACACTTTGAGGTGTGGAAGTAGCCATCACATATAAAATCTCAAATGTCATTTGAAAGGATGAGTTTTAAAAGCCACCTTTGAAAAATTATCATTAAACCCAATCTTACGCAGCTTTCGACTCAGAGAGATCAGTTTTTACACATACGCAGTTCCAGTGACCTTGATGGAGCTGTTTCCCAGTATAAGTAAAATCAGAAACGGAACTTGCAACTACAGCAAATATGTCTTTGCACTGTACTTCAGAGAGATTAGTAATGTAACAGCCTGTGTGTAGTGTAGCTCTGTCTCCCTTAATGTCTTCTTTTTCTCCTTGAAGCTAACGTAGGTTAGAGTTTCTTCAGCTAAAAAACTCTCAACTCTTGGCATCCTGCCCCATGACAATTACCTGGAGCGCTTTCGACCTTCTGTGACATTAGTTTCACTGTTGAGTGTGTAATTGATCTTACTCAGTCTCAGATGTGTTTATTACATCTTTCATTGTGGTTCTTTTATTAATACTGGTATTACCCATCTAAGGAGGTCTATGCAATACATATCTCCATATACTTTCTTCAGTTGTGTGGACCATGACCATGTGTTTTGGTTTTTTGAACATCCCAGGACAAAGTGGTAAAAAAAAAAAAAAAGGTATAGGGAAAAATTTTAAAGAGGAATTGCAGTCTGTGTGGTCTTTGTGAACTTAGTAGACTGCATAGGGTTTTATGTACTTTTTTTCTTCTAGTGGTTCTTTTACCATCTGGTTAATTTACAAGTCAAAAACTGCAAGCATCCAGTAGTTCAGCCTCTCACTTCATGAAGTCTTATTCTATCATGCTAATGCAGCTCATGGAAATTTACTTCAGAAGAGAAACTCTTTAGTAGAGGGACTGGGAGATCTATCTTGGTACTCATTTATTAGCCCTACTGTAGGTCCCATCCCAGTGGCAGGGTCTCCTGCATAAAACAGAAAAACTTAATTCACACGAGGTGGGTGGAATGTATAGCAGACTACCTATAGAAAAAACACAATCCACATTGTACATGGTTTAGGGCGGGTGCGTTTATAGGAAGAGAGGGATTTCCTCCACTTGTGCCTAGAAGTTTGAGACATGGTTCCATTTTTCTAATAATCAAGAGTGTTCAGTAAATAGCATAAACATCACAACCGAAGTAGCACCTCGTACCTCATCAACTACTGTGGAAAGGATGAAGACATTTAGATGACACATAGATATAACCAGTTTTCAGCCATGGTATACAGCAAACTATTTTCAATGTAAAATCAAGGTTTTCAATGCAAGGCATTTGGCATTTCCATTTTAACACTTCCTCAAAGTCAGTTGCAGCAAAACCCAGAAATCTCAGTATGCTTCTTCAAACCAAGACATGAAATAGTCAAGAACTTCTGCTATGAAGCAACAAAATCTCTCCAGGACAAAAATGCAACCTTTTTGTACTGCAGCTGATGACATGGCTTAAGGGCTTTTCCAGTTTGCTGTCAACGAAAGGGTACATTTTCACTGGCGATTTCAATTCAGTGCAATTAACAACAGTTTAATTTAGTTTTATGTTTTTCCTCCCAAGTTACTTCAGCGTGGATATAAGCAGCCCCTCCATGAAATGAAATGTGGGCAGTTGGTCCTGCACTCAAGCATGTATTGTGCTAAGGTTTCTGAGAGGTTTATCCTGTGGGGTCTCTGCAGGAATTTGACTAGTTTTATGATTTTTTGACAGGGATATTATCTCAGCTCACAGAGTAGCTGGGGGTAGCCATTAATGAGTAGTCATACCCAGAAAGAACAAAGTTGCTAAAATTGTTCTGTTAGCAATTGAAACTGTGTGCAAGGAAGCCAAGGTTGGTTTAAAAGGTACTAAATACAAGTAAGGATCTTTACATCTAAGTAAGCCTCAACTGAAAGGCAACACTCAGACTATATATTTTGCACTAAGGACAATCCCAGAGTATTTCTTTCCGAGCTACTTATTTTTGTTTCATTTATTAATGGCTTCACTGAAATTCCCTTTATAATCAGATTTGGGGGGAATAATAGTACCAAGAAAAAGCCAACATAAGCAACCTCTCATCCTGTCCTTTAAAAATAAGAAATTAAAAATAAAGTCCACCAATAACAGTTTTTTCTTTGGTAAGGGGCTAATCGGATACAGAACTTGGCATGCTGAAACATCAACTGGAATGAAGATATTACCATAAAAAAACACCTAAATCTTGACTTCATTAAAACCTATTTAATAGGATCAACATTTTTTTTCCTGGCCAAAATTTCTTAAGTTATGTAATAAACTCTGTGTGCCTTATCCTCCAGGTTATTTCCACACTCCATTAACAGGCTATAGCAGGTTTTTAAAATATGCAGCATGGTTTGGTGTGTACCTGGGAACAAGGAACAGAAAGTTCTTTTAAAGATTGTATGTACATATGTCTGTAGGCTGCATGAGTTTGCCTAAACAATTCACACCATTATCAAGGAGATCTTGGCAAAAACAAGAGAAAAAGAGATTCAGTAGGTTACATAACAAGTACATATCTCTTTCCTTTTTAAGCAATGACTGCTTCCACTTAACAAATGATATTTGAAGCATTTCATAAAAACTGCTAACAAAATCAGCTCCCATGGCCTCTTAAGGAATGGAGTTGATTGCATGTGGGATGGTAAGACATTGGCTTCAGTTGCCTAATCTTCTGGATAATTCCAGATATTCACATTCCTGCAGATTTCAAACTTTGTGTTTATAAATATTAGATGGTAAGAGGCTGATACAGAAAGCATTAAGTCAGGAAGAAAAGTGGAAGGGCAAGCAGTATTCCTTTTTCCCAGATTGAGACAGACTTGAGCATACTGTAACTTCAGGGAGAAATCCACCTGGAAATCTCCCCAAACAGCTACGGAACATGCACAGATCCTGTATTTCTGGATGTATGTGAATATTTCAGAATATTGGAGATGGTCAGATGATCAGATGTGTTCACAGGGTGGATGGAAGTGAGGGAATCAGAGTTCCAGCCTGGCCATCTTTCTCAGAAAGCTGTACTTTAGGAAGCTTTTGCCACTTATTTCTTCACCATCAAATGCAGCAAAATCAAGATTTTTGGTAAAAGTTACAGAAATGGAAAGAAATTTCCTAAATGCTTACGGAAATTGTTCAGGGACCACTGGGTGTTGAATATGACTCGAGTTCCAGGATGACTGAAGGTTTTGAGCTATACATTTGGTCTGCTGTAGAAGAAAAGCCCCACTTCTGGAGGCCAAACGTCTAGCCAGTTGAGTGTTCCTGGAGAGTGGACACAACCCAGAGCAGGGCGCAAGAAGAGGGCACGCACACGCTCACATTTCCTCCAGTGCATCCTCCCCTCTCCTGGCAGTCACTGCACAGGGACTTCCTGGCCCAGAGGCCGTATTTGTGTTTTTTGCATTTAATAGCTCACAGTGGACTTTTCTTCCATGAATTGGACTAATCTCTCCAGTTATATTTTTGGCTCCCATAACATCCGATAGTAATGAATCCCACAGTGTAGCTATGTGCTTCCTGAAAAAGAGTGCGTGTGCATGCATGTGTGTGCATGTGTTTTAAACCTACTTCTTCTTCTCTCTACATCTTTCTGTGTGAGAAATGACAAAGGGGCATCCGTGTTTGCATCTTCCCAATCACTCAGTCTGTCACACTCTCTCACTTGAGCTAAACATATTGTCTCTTGTGCAAGCCAGGGACTTCTCATCTACTGATAGCTATTCTTACCCAATTTGCATAGAAGCTGAACTTCCCTAGTTCTCTTTAATGTTGTTACAAAATCAAAGATGTGGGTGCATTTACATTAACATACCCTGGTTTGTATTACCTTAGGTTATATGGCTGCTTGCTGCTCGGTGCTGCCGTACTTTGATTCCGTAAGTGCCATTGTTTTCCCCTGATAATGTAGATTGTCTCTGCTCCTTTAAGCACCATCTCAGAATAAGAGCTTTGAAAAATGCAGGGCAGGCTTGATAGGAATCTATATTTTAAGTGCTGAGTTAGCTCCTCTGCTAGCCAAGACAGAAAAGCTCTGGAAAGAAAGTCCAGAGGGGAAGAAGTGTCTTCTATCCCTTTCCCACAGTTAAGAAACAGCTTTTGTTGAGTTGCAAGGAAAGTCGCTTACATAATCTATGGTCAGAAAGCTGGGCTAGCATGCTTCTGGATGACTGGATGTAGAACAAAGGCAAAAAGAAAAAATATTGACATTTCCCAGCTGACCCCAAAATGAAAACCTCCCATTATGTTGGCACTTACTGCATGGCTACTGTGTAATTTGGTTTTGTTCTGGCTCCTGAAATTGACATTATCTTTATGTAACTGTCATTCAGTTGTGTATGGGTTGCCTCATAGAAAATGCATCAATGTCACAGTTCTCATTTGCTTGGAAATACGTCCCCCAGTGCCTTTCCCCAGCTCTCCATAGAGACTTGTTCTGCTTCCCCCCACTACACTGCTCTCTGCTCTGCCCCTGTATTTGAGGGGAGAAAATAGTGCATTCACCTCCCTCTATGGAAAATGGCTTTCCATCACAGAATCACAGAATCCCAAGGGTTGGAAGGGACCTCAAAAGATCATCTAGTCCAACCCCCCTGCAAGAGCAG
>JAVHNF010049795.1:0-10347 GCA_034783455.1 Micropsitta finschii
AGAAATCTTTTAGCTGCTAAGGTATGTGGAAGGTCCTAGGAAACAGATCAAGGTATCTTTCTTCCTCAGAAAGGCAGGCACAAATATGTCTAATACACCGCCCCTGCAGGTGATGACCATGTTTCTCAGGAACATCACAAGCTGACTTACAGCCCTGATGATAAGATCACACTGTTAAGGTAAGAGATGCTCTAAGATCCAGCTGCATCTCCCCAAGGGAGAGCAGAAAGCAAAGGGATCATCTCCATCTTCCCTGAGACTGGCCTATGGAGGATAGCAGGGATGACTAGGACATGCACACCAGAGGCACAGCGGCAAGATATGAGAAGCTCAGTTCCTCCAAGAAATTAATCTCTTCACAAGCATCTCTGGGCTAGCTCCACACCATTCCTCATTGCAAGGCTTTGCTCCAGTGGGTCTCAGTTCAATGTGTGGCTCCTAACTGGCTAAGTGAGCACTAAAATGTCATTAAAAGATTTGAGAAAATACTGGTCCTTTTTATACAGTGTCACTTCATTTGTTATTATGAATCATTTAGTTTTACATATTTACCACTAGTGCATTCAATAGCAATTACTTTGCTACTGTAGACATTGTCTATTACCTGTTTCTCAGTGTAACGTACTCTTAACAGTGCAAAAGGTGTCAATGAATCTGAGTTCTGACCCATAGGAGGTTTCTTAAAAAGCACTGAAGTGGTTAATTTATACAACTCTGGTAATAATCAAAGTGCTTTACAACAAGAACATCATATAAACTCTCCTAAATGTAGGTATTCAATTGAGTCTTGCAATTCTACTTGCCCACTCAGCTGGGACAAGTTATTTTTGATGGACGAGTAAAACATCATTAGTATTTCCACCCTGCTAAAGCTGGAAGATTAGTCTTTGTGGCTGAGCTGATAAATTTCCATGACAGTTTTGCAAGGCTAAATGAAGTAAAAGATGTAGCTGTGCTTTTAGAGCTAAACACGAAGCCTGTCCTGATTGGCACAGGCACAGCCAAAACCCTTACTCAAACAGGGAGCCTCTTCTATAGGCTATGTCTGCAAATCTTATGGAAACACTGACAACTACCAAGCTCAAGGTCTTGCTTTGTCTCTGCTGTTTAATAAGGAACAGTCATTGTCTGAAATGCTATAGAAGCATCTAATAGCTGAATAACATACCATGAGTACATACACCAGACAGTATTGTTGTGTAATAATAAACCTCCTATTTACCTCATGTGTAATAATAAACCTCCTATTTATGTGTAATAATAAACCTCCTATTTACCTCATTCCCGTATGAGTCTTGATCACATGAATCACACCTCCTTCAGTGGCCCCTGCATTACACCTTCTCTCCTGAAATACCCTTCAAATCATTTGTATTCTTTTCCTCAGTTCACTGTTAGTGGCTCCAGGCACCCAATACCCAGGTGAATGCCTGCACATAGTGGATACAGAGTACAGCCAGGCCATGCACTGTAGAGTCTGCAAGGCTGACAGAGGACACAAAGCCTTTCCTCAGAAGAACAGGCAGGAGAGGTCACTGGCAAGGAGCTGATTGCAGGAGAAAGATTTGAAGATTGCATTAGTTTTCACAGATCTTTAAGAAAAAATCTTTTCAAAGGAAACCTTTGGCTTGAGAAATAGTAATAAGCACCAGTTCCTAGGATTACTCTGACACTTGAAAAGAAAGGGGTGTTAGAGCAGGAACAGCATGAAATAGCTGGGAGAACTGACATTAAGTGTCTGAATTTGATTACTGCGGTTGTATGTGCCTTCACTGAGACCCATCCGCCTGCAGCCTACCTCCATGCAGAAGTCTGCTTTGGGCTTCCGACATTTCTGCCAGCATTGACATGCATGAAAGAAAGCTTTGAATCAATTACATGGTCACATCTGTGCCTTGTGCCTCAGAGGTCACGTTGCAATCTCTTCCTAAAGCAAAGGTGTACACTGGTAAAGGTTGTTTGCACAGCAAGGTGAAACAAGGGAATTCACAACTCTCACCCCATATCAGCTTTCTAGCCCCTCCTGTTGACATATCTATGCCAACAGTGCCAGGTCCCTTCTGTAAGGATTCACTACATCCTCTGCTCATGGAAAGGTCAGCTACGTACATGACAAAAAGGTCTCACTGCATTTTAAACTGCAACTTATGCTAGATGAGTCTTTGAGGAGACCTTTGTTAGGAAGTCCTTATAGAACAAATGTACTCTAAAATGCCAGTAAAAACAACATTCTTTCATGCACTCTTGTGTTTCTCTGTTCCTCTTTCTTAATAAGGACTCAGGAAATTACTGCCAGATTTCTCATCCCCTGATTAACAAGTGGATGTTGTGACATTGTTTAATTGATAAATAAACTCACAGTCTGAGAGTAACTGGAGACCAAGAAGGACAAAACCAAATGCAATATATTCACCAGATGCACAGAAAAATGGTAAGAAAATCTGCCTAACAAAAAACCTGATCAGGATACATTAGAAAAATGTAGATGTTAACTAGATTTTTTTAAACTGTTTTTACTGACATTTCTAGATAGGGTAGAGTGCATGTCAGGAAAGATTCTTTGGAAAGGATTTAAAACATAATTGTAAAACATTTCATTAGAGAGAAAAAACAGAAATTTTTAGCAGCTCCAACTCCTGTCTACAGAAAAAAGAAAAAGGGAAAAGGTAAAGGGGAGGGGAGGGAAGGAGGAGGGGAAAGGGAAGGGGAAGGGAAAAGGAAAAGGAAAAGGAAAAAAGGAAAAGGAAAAGAAAAGGAAAAGGAAAAAAGGAAAAGGAAAAGGAAAAGGGAAAAAGGAAAAGGAAAAAAGGAAAAGGAAAAGAAAAGGAAAAGGAAAAAAGGAAAAGGAAAAAGGAAAAAGGAAAAAGGAAAAAGGAAAAAGGAAAAAGGAAAAAGGAAAAAGGAAAAAGGAAAAAGGAAAAGGTATCGCCTGGCCACTAATAACATGCTCTCTTCCCTTTCTGTAGCCTTACTTCTGTACACTTACAATTGTGAACAGCTCCAGGCTTTGAAAGTACATGTACTCTCCCACCTTCATTGCCTTTCCTAAAACCATTAACTTTCATATTCCTTTCACCTTGTGAATTCTCAAAACAACCACTCACACATCTTTTTTTGACTTACCAAATTAAAAACTCTTTCAACCATACCTGACCTGGGGAATTTATCAGCTGGTGGAAGGCTAAAACTGAAGACATTCGCAGAACATAAAAACATTGAAAAATTTTAACTGACACCTTTTTCATCAATCTATGCAAATATACACATTGCTCTTTGGGTTTTGTTTTTTTATTTATTTTATATGCAACCATACCCAGGAAACTATATCACAGTGGCATTAATGGCATGAAGAGATGTAACCTAATAAATGTGCTGGATCAGGATTGTTCTGACATGATTCGGTGTAACAAGTATATAACAACACCTTGTTAATCACCAAAACATATTCCCTTACAGACACCACGGCTTAGACTGGCTTGTGGGCAGCATAACCAGCTTTGACAAAGCACTGAAAAAAGCAATCATTACTTTCCCAGAACACCATGTCCAATTTTCAAACCACTGACAAATTATCTCTATAGAGTGATATAGTATAATCTTCCACAATCTAGTGGTAAAACAGCAAGAATCATAAGAAGAACCCCAAAATGCCAGTTTATTTTAATGATTTATTACATAATTTGCAACCAAATTATTATTCTCCTGAGCAAAATGACTGAATTTCTGATCATGCTGCCAAGAAGAAAATTAATACTATCAACTACTGAATCAAACCAACAGGTTAGAGACTATGTGGAAAGGGAATGCAACATGGTATGTGCAGGGCACACATCTTCTCTCCCAGTGACATCACCATGAATGTATCCACCAGCTTCAGTGGAACTAGCATTAATGCCAGTAACTGGCTCTAATAAGTAAAGACAAAAGAGCCAATGTTACAGATGTAAGCAGGATAGGAAAGGGATGACACTGAGATTTGCTCAAGTGACTGTCAAGTGTCGAGACCAAACCCTCATGGATGACTGAATGGCAAAACAGCTGACAAGAGCCCAATGTAAATACATGTAAACCACATGCAGCACAAAGGAGAAACGATCCTAAAGTTTACATAGATAGTGATGGGTTTTGAGAAATTAGCACTCAGGGAGGAGAGCTTGGGTTATAATAAACAGGCCTGTGAAAATGTCAGTTTAGTGATCAGGAGCAGTAAAGGATGCAAATCAATGCTGACAACTATTAGGAAAGAAATATTCATAGAATCATAGAATAGTTAGGGTTGGAAAGGACCTAGTTGGAAAGGATATAGTAAAAATGGACAACATGCAAACAAGGGCAAGAGTGATGAGCAAAGTCAGAAACTGGCTTCTACATGAGGAGTAGCTACATAAATTCAGACTCTTCAGCCTAGAATGAGATATGAAGACAGAGGTCCTTATAAGGAGATGTGGAATGGAAAAGGTGAGCAGGGAATGTTTGTTCATTCAAACTTCCAATAGAATAATTACACAACATCACATAAAATGGCCTAAAAGGTTGTATAAATTAAAAAAGTATTGGAAAATTTTATAGAAGAAAAATTCATTCAGGACTCCTAAATGCACAGAGAGCTCTGGCTCATGAAATTGCTGGAGGCTACAAGGATGTCCTTGAAAACATCTAAGAGTATGTTTCTGAATCTGGAAAATCTACGAATTTCAAGATATTCAGCTATCTAAACAATCAAACCAGAAAAGACCATGTTGGGTTTACAGTATCCTTTTTAAAATTTCTTAGTTATTCAGCAACAGAACAGGAAAAACTCTGTGATCTGATTTGCAGAGGATCTAAATGCTGAAATATGCTCTGCACTCAAACAGCAAAGAAAAATACACAGGAGACAAGGCCAATCTTCAAACAGCCTGAGAATAGACGAAAGGGCCAAGTTAATTGGATACATTTATTTAATTGCTCATTGATCCAGCTCTAGTGATACCATACTACAGCACTCTCTGTTTCCTCTTACTTTACTGTGGAAACTCAAACAGTCTCATGTACTTTCTTGATTATCCAGGCAATAAGTTGTTGGTAAGGCTGGTTTTCTCCTTCAAAAAAAAAAAAAAAAAAGAAAAAGTTTGCTAGCTACATTCTAATGGCTTTAGCCTTTTTCATGCTCTATAACAGAGTTTCACATTGTCACAGCAACAGATAATCCAGAAGGACTCCATCAAAGTGATCAAAACATGCATGACATATCAGTGTGCTTTTTAAAATGTCAGTCTGCTCTGTTAAATCATGCTTAAGCTGTAACAACCTTCCTTCTCAGCAGAAAGCCGTAAGAGTTGTTCATGTTTTGCATTATAACCTTGGTAAATATCACCAGACTTAGAAATCCAAAAATATCGAGCTGCCAGCAGCACCATCATTTACTTCTTTTGATTTAAGGATTTTGCTAGATATTGGCTCACCAGAAAAATCTTTTGCCTGCTGCACAAGAGCTATAGATCTTCACCTAGAATTGGCTGGGCAGATGACAACTCTCAACCCCTGATTTTGTTTACTGAAGCCCATGGGGAACACATTTTCTGTTTAGCTCTTCGCCTGCTAGCCAAGAAGTAAAATGGAACCTTTTCCAGCAAACTAATCCTAGCAGCTATCCCCAAAGCGTTCTCCAACTCACTCTCTTATTCAGGTGTCCCCTACCTCAAACACAAAGAAATACCCTTTCAGTCAAAATCTGGAAAAGCTCTAAAATAATGATCATCTCTGGAAGCAAATGTCTCAGCAGGTAATTTTGTGGTGGAGATGTGTTGTTATTTGATTATAAGGGATGGTGTCAAACAGTGTATGATTAATCATCTGTACCGTTTAAGGAACCAAAATTCATTCAAAATGGTCATTTATAAATTCGTATTTTGTAAGCTGTTCACCTGTGGGAGTCATAGGGATACACTTAACCCAAAGCAGAGCAACAGCAGCACTTTTCTGTTTATGAGAAACACTTGTGACAGCTAAGAATGCTAAGCACTGCAACTGAGTCCATGGGACCTTATCAGTAGTGTGTCCATAGGTCTTGTTTCTGCACATCTCTTCTATGCTACCACAAAACTCCTCTGAAGCACACAACAAAAATCCTTTTTATTTTTTTTCCATAGCACAAAGAATGTACTTTCCATAGCAATAAAATCTACTGAAAGACACTGCTGAAGAAAGCCCAGAAGAATTTCCAGTCCCTTCCAGCACAGACAGCTTCCCAGCTACCACTTACAGATATTTGTCTTCTCTGCCCTGTTCTCTTCACAAAAAAGAACTCCATAATCTTTCCTAAGAGCATGCATTATTAGAAAGTTTCTGCTAAAATCTAACCAAAATCTCACTATTGCAAATTAAGATTTCCCAGAAGAAACCCTTATTACAAAAAAAGCCTTTGCACAGCTAAAACTGTTAAAATTGTTTCTTTCAGCTTTTTCTTTTTTTCAACTAAACAAATACAGCTAGTTTTTCAAACTTCTGTAATGTTTCTCAACCCTTCCAAGTTCATCTGGACTCCTTCCACCTACCCTGATTCTCCTCCAAGCATCAGGCCCAGTACTCAGTTTCAGACTTCTCTAGTATCAAAGACAGCTGAATAATTACTTCCCATAACTTAAATACAACATATCCATCAATATACACTAGAACAAGCATTACCACTTCTGCAACTGCACACATTTTGGATCTATATTTAACTTGTCATCCACTATATATATAAGCCACAAACCCCCTTTTCTGCAGAGAGCTGCTTTGCCAGTTATTCTCCATTTTTCCCTTGTGTCATATGACTTTCTAACTACAATATTTACCATTGCTTTTTATTGACATCTAGCTTATTGATTTCACACTATCATTCAAATTTATCATGATCATCTGAAATTCTATGCCTGTCCTCTTTGAGAGTGCTTGCTCTTACAAATTTTGCAAACCTTAATTGTATTCCTTATTGCATTATCCAAAATGCTTACAGAAAAAATACATACTCTCACCTCTTCATATTAAAATAACAGCCTTCGTAAAAAAGAACGTGAACATGTGGAAGTCTACAGTAAGATACAATCATTGCAAGTAAGGTATTTCCATTAAAAGAAACACAAAAAGAATTTTGCAGTTCAGAATTTGACGAATTCAAAGCCACTCTTCCCCAGAACTTCCTTCCAGGAGTACTTGTAAAAAAAGTGGCTGAAGGTAAAGCTTCACAGGGGTCCTACAGTGCTTTTTACATGCTGACACACCACTCCTAGGGGAAACAGGCAATTAAACAGGGCACTTTCAAAAGCATAAATTTCATATTGACACTAACATTATGCTAGAATCCTGTTCTGCTTGGCAGCCAAACATCTGCATCAATGCAGAAGAAAATGAGCTATCCAGCACAAGAGAATTGCCCATACAGACTGAATTATGAGCTTATATCTAAATCATTCAAATCTGCTTAAAGAAATGGTAGCCTATTACTAATATGCCTACTTCATTATTTAACACAGGAATATAACTCCTCAGTCTTTGCACAGATACTGTCAGCTATCCATAAAGAAAAATTGCCAAGCTCTATGTACATTCACTTGCCAAATTAGTTTAGAAGCAATGGGCTTTCACTTCAAAGAGGAGTCAGGAAACATAAAGTGACTTTGCAAAACATTAATCTTCCACTTCAAAATACTATCATCAGATGAATGTCCTGAACCTTTCTTCTAAAGCTACTGAACAGGCTCAAGTTCTTCTTCAACTTTTTTAACCAGAGACATAGATCTCCTCATTGTGTTCAAAACACAATTTCAGGCATGAAGTGAACATAATCTAACCATTTAAGGCCCACTTATGTAGCTTGCAGTCCCATAGGATCTGGGAAACTCATGAAGTATTTATCCTCACCACATCTCCAGAAGGTAAGGAATGCTATTATTCCCCTTTCACAGTCAAGGACTGAAAGCCCAATAGACGAGTAACTGTCCATCTATGCAGCAAAGCTCATAACAGTGAGTCCCTAGGTTGCTGCATCCTGAGTCTGCGCAGGAGCCAGATAGGAAACGTATTTTTGAGTGAACCATCAGTCAAACACAGTGTCCTGCTTTGGCAACCAGGCCTTGTGCCACCAAAGCATGCACCAGCAATAACACCCTTTCACTGTACAGATTTCTCCTGCACTTGCAGGTTTATTAGTCCACGAGGGATATTGTGTGCTCTCAGCTGTTCTTGCCTGCATGCTACCTCTGAATTAGGATCACTGGGTAAGTGCAGCAGGTTCTCATACTGCTAACACAGCAGATGTTTTTAGGAGGTATTCAAACACCAGCAAAACTCAGTCTGCATTCACATGATAGCTCCTATCAAAATGTGTCCATCAGTTAAAAAGCCAGCTCAAACAATTAACATTTATTTAACATTATTTTTCACCTTGAAAATCTCAGTTTGTACCGTTACGTCTCAGATCAATGCTAACGCACAACCTGCAAACTCTATAGCATCGGTATGGTGGGAAGAGAAGTATAACAAGTAAATTCTCCAGTTGTCATTTCACCTAATGATAAAAACCTCCCAAGAACAAGTTTTGTCTAAAGGACCTGCAGCACTAGCAAGTCACCTTCTGCACTACATCCTTTGGTCATACTCCATGGCATCAATCAGTTTCAAATTTCTTCCCCACACAACAATCACTATAAATCATTTTGCTCAAGGGTACCGCTTGCCCAGAAATACAACTATCTAGGGCATGGGAGAAGCAAGAGGGTTAGTAGAGGTGTAAATAGCTAAAGAGTAGCCAACACGCAGAAAACAGAAAGGTATCACATAGGAAGATGTTGCATGTCAGCATTAGGCAGAAGGAGTTAATCTGGTTCTGGTATAACCTGTACTGCAACAATATCCTCAGTTACCTGGCGCTGCCACAACGTGAAATAGAAAATTCAGAGAAGCAACAGTGGTGCTGACAGACCCATCTGAACAGGGATCAGTAAAGCACCCGTTGCATCCAGGCCTGCACAAGAAACCTCTAGCCCGCTCCTCTCCTTCCCTACTCCCACCAGACTTCAGAGTTTGGCATCATTCCTGCTGAATTCCCTGGAAGAGAGAGCTCTGCTTACAGCAATATCCGATCCAGTGAGCAAACCACAGAGGTTTCTGGTCACCCAGAAAGATGTCAGTTTTTAATCTTCTGGCAAACACTAGGGCATCCCCATCCACCATGAGCAGCTTCAGACACACCTGATGTGTCTCCAAGAGATTCCATTATCCCTGCTCCTTCACAGGTAGCAAGAGCTTGTAGGCTGGCTGAAGCCTAAGGCTGTTGGCTTTAAATATTGCCACCTGTCACAGCATGCTCAAGGCACTGAGCACCCACCCCAGCCCGCCTACCTGTTCCACTGGAGCTGCCTCCTCTACAAAGAAGTCTTCCATTGCTGCAGCTGCTCACGTCTGTGTGAGGATCCGGGGCGAGGGGCGGGGATGGGGGTGGAGGGGAATCCTGGAAACTGGCACAACCTAGATACACAGACTGGCAGAGCAACCAACGTTTAAAAAAATCTTAATTAATTACACAGAACACAGCAAAATCCTGAACCACTGAGCTGACTCCAGGGTTGGTTTTTCATTTTTTTTAAGCGCTCATTACTTCGATGAGGCAGAAGGTACTTTCGGAGGCTTTTTGCTCCCTGCACAGAAGTAAGCGATGATGGCAGCCATCCTTTGAAGAAGATGCACCACCAGCAGCTAGCGACGTGCCCTGGCATGAAGCTAAAGTATGACCAGAAGGTGCTTTCTATCAGTAGCAGTACCTCAAAGGAGACAGTTACTTAACCATGGCAGTGCTACAGTGATGTTTAGAAGAGGTTTTGGGAGCGCAAATGTCCCTTTGGAGCAATGGCAGATGTGAAAAGCAAGATGGAGGCATCCTGCAAAGGTACACTGAATGGGGACAGGCTTTAAAAGTCTGATCTTGTGCCACCAATTGTGGCCCTGTACAGGTCAATGGCTTTAAGTAACTCCATAGGGAGGAAATTCCTACCAGGACAACAGCTCAGGCACTGCCTTGTCTTCATCTTCAAAAACACAGCGGGCTGCACCTATGTGACTTGGATACATCCCCTTGGCATTCCTGGTAAAATTCCCTACTGATTCATATGGGTCAGGGTCAACCTGCAGACATGGACTGAAACAAACTCTCGGGTGAACCTGCCATACTAGCTAGAGATTGTCATAACTCACAAGGAAAGTATTTAAAATAATCTGAACAGCTGTAAAAAGCTGCAGAGGATTCCTGAAGTAATAAAAACACGTTCCCCAAAGAGCATGGAATTGGAAAAAAATAATTAATTGAAAAGTAAGTGATGTGGGATGAAG
>JAVHNF010049835.1:965-14906 GCA_034783455.1 Micropsitta finschii
TCCCAGATGAGGGTAGAAAGGCATTTCTAGAGGTCTGATAAGAGGTGTAATTCTGTTCACACATTAACCATAATTAGACAAATAACTTGGTATTTGTGATAATCATCATCACTGAAATGGTTAATGTTTACTTGAAGTTGCTGCCATTACATTTTACAGCTCTCACTTCTCCAGGATGAGAGGAAGTAATTTGCATGTTCAGGTTAGTAAACCCCATTACCAGACCTCTGTTAGATTGTGCTTTGCACAGGGCATCTCAAGTGTTGGAATCCTATACTCCCTACCTAACGCAGTATAATGTCACCAAGCAGCTGAGTCTGAATTCCTATGCCCATGGGCCCATGGATGCTAGTAACAGGAAGAATTATTGACTTTCTTACTCACAGTTTTGCCTATTTGTTTCAAATAATCTACTGGCTATTTCAGCCGCTGCCTTCTCAAGTTTGTATGTCTTTTAGGTGCACCTCTTGGGAGACTGAGACAGAGTTAATTTTCCCCCTAGCAGCCATCATAGTGCTGTGCTTTGTGTTGGTATCTAGAAAAATGTTGATAAGACACCAGCATTTGGCTACTGCTGAGCAGTGCTCCACAGCATCAAGGCTGTCTCTCCAATATCCCACTCACCAGTAGGCTGGGGGTGGACAAGATCTTAGGAGGGGGCATAGTGAGAACAGCTGATCCCAACTGACCAAAGGGATATTCCTTACCATATGATGTCTGCTCAGCAATAAAAGCTAAGGGAGGAAACATGTTTGTTACTACAGTTTGTCTTTCAGAGCAACCGCTACACAAACTAAAGCCCTACTTCCCAGGAAGTGGCCAGACATCACCTGCTGATGGGAAGCTGAAAATGAATCTCTTGTTTTTCTTTGCTTCCACATGCAAACTTTGCTTTTGCTTTATTAAATTGCATTTATCTTGACCCATGAGTTTTTTCCATCTTATTTTCTTCCCCTCCCATCCTGCTGAGGAGGGGAGGGATAAAGTGGCTTGGTGGGCAACCAGTCCAGCCAAGGTCAATCCACCACAGCCCAGCATACATACAGGTTTGTATCAGTAAAATTAGTTGTCACTCAGTATGCTTTGTAATAAATACTGGTAACTGTACAAGCCATACAGTGACATATCTATAAATGTAGAGGTGTTTTGTATTAGAGTTGCATAGGGACATAGTTTAGGTTAAAGCCTGCAAGAATGCTACTAGCTCTGCCCTGTCCCCCTCGCACCACACCTCCTATTTACAGCATTTTGTTTCCCTCGGTTACCTGTGTCAGGATTTTTATGGGAGTCTTGATCTTTTCCCAGAAGTCGCACACATAATCACTCAGTGTATCTGTCTTCAAAGAACAATAAAAAAGTGGGAGAACAATACCACAAAGAGCTGTTTTAAAGAGCTGATGGGTGAATTGGGATTAAAAAGTGGAATTTCTTTGGTCTTCAGAACTGCACTGAGATAAGTTTAAGCTTTTCCCTAGGAGGGTTCCTGTGTACAAAATTACTGAAATAATAATAATAAAAATCTCCATGGCATAGTAAGTGGAAAAAGGAAAAAACGTACCTCTCTATGCTTGTGTTTGTGCTTAAGAAGTCTCCTTGTTATGCATCACTGATCCCTCCTGAGAATATCTGAAAATTATCTCTTGATATACACGCTTCCAACATCTCTTCCACCTCTGCTCATGCTCAGGAGACAGATGTGGTCTCTGAGGAATGTCCCTGTTAAAAGGGGATCCTTCATTTAGTACAGAACCGTTAAAAGCGTTCTTGATCTACTGTCCTAATAAATTCCTTTCATTGTCCTTTAATGTAAATAGTTTCTCAATTATGGGTAGAGTATATGACATTATGGCTGTATATTCTTGGCAAGCAGAGAGTTGGCAGCACTAATTTACATAGGGAGTTGAGAATAATGGTGTATTATTAGTGTTCTGGCATATATATGTAAATATAAGCAACTGCAAAGGAGCTACTCTTGGAAGTCTCTTGTACAAGTAGTAGTTACTGAGCTAAAATAATTACATGTGTTCTAAGTATAAGCATTCTTTTCCATACAGAAAATTATAAGTCTCAAGTCTTCACTGACAAGTCATTGCCCTCAGCTTGCTAATGACCAAATATGCATCACCATCTTTTTATCGTTTTTTTGGTTCATCTCAGTATTGGTTTTAATTTTGTTTCCAGTTAAGTCATGATCAAAAGCAGTTCATCAACACTTACATAAGGTGGGACTCGTGAAGAAGTTCTATCTTCTTGAAAGTCAGTTTGTACAGAACTTGAGAGGATGGGATTTCTCAGCCTCATATTTTAAATCCATTGACTTTTTTTGGTAAATGACTGTTTTCTGTCAGACATTGTTCTCACCTATGCAGTGCCTGCACGGTGAATGTGTTGCATGCATTCCTTCTTGTTTAGTTTGCAACGGTACCTAAATGTGCTTAGCATTTTCTAGACCCTGCTTCTTCTCCGGAAAGTGCAGCTGGAGAAGGATTGCTTTAACAGATCTGCTTTGTAAATCATTTGACTTTTGCAGCTCATTTAAAGATTGCTTTTTGCACAGCCATAGGTATTTCCAAACCAGTCTGCACTGCCTAAGGCTGCTCCCAACCTACACTGCTTTAACTTTGTGCTACAAGAAAATTAACCCTACTCTCCAACTGGCTCCCTTTTACACAGCTATACTGGACCTATAGTAAAGCAAACACTATCTTCCCCAAACACTCTCGTCGCAATTAAACATTTTATTTCCAGTCTGAAAAATTTTGTTGTTTTTTAACTTTGGAAAACAAACCATTTTACACTTCAAAAGGGCAGGCTACCAGGTGCAGCAGCCTTCCTGGCACCAGGCATCTCCCAGTCTCACTGCAGCAGAACTCAGCCATCTCACATCGGAGCCTTCACACCTGCCACTGCGGCACCGATAGCTTCTTCCATCACTCCCAAGTGGTTTTGACACCTTTCCAGTTTCCTGCTCTGTTTGTCCTGCTCTCTTGCCCCTATACCAAGTAAGTCTTCAACAGCACGAACTGGCTCAGCCCGCCACAGATAAAAGATTGTGCAGACACCTGCTACAGCAATGAAACTGTGTTGAGGCTTTTTTTCTGTATGGTGTATGTGTATAAGCAGAAAAACTGTGCAGCATCCTATACCCACACACCATGGGATCCGTCACACAGGAGACCTGCTCCACTTGACCTGTAGGGATCCTTTCCCCCACTGAAGGCTTAAATCTCCCTAAATCTCATCTTCTTTTTTTTTTTTTTTTTTTTTTTTTTTTCCCCACTGTTCTGCAACCCTTGACCAAAGCTTAAAAGCCTAAAACCTCTAAGAGGCTGCACAACACCAGCCTTTTGGGAGCATATTTACAGGTCCTATGTTTTAAAAATCGCATCACCCTCTCTTCCTCCATATCATGACTTTAGCTGCTGACGTTACAAAAAAAAAAGAGCAACCCACTTGCATTTTGGTCCTTCCTTCCATAACACGTGGTCCTAACGACAGGCTGAGTGCCCTTAACATACCCACCACCTCCCTCTTTCACAGCAAGGCAGTGAACACCACCCTCCTGCATCTCTAAAGAGAATCCATCCATCCTAAGGCCTTAGAAACCTTTTGCTCTCTGGCCATGGGCTTGTCCCAACCTTGAAGTGGAGGAGCTGGGGGCACACCTGGGGACATTTGCCCCCCCTCATGGACCAATTCTCCTGTCCCACTCACAGCAGGTGGCACTGTTGGTTTTCACTGTATGCACGCACTCTTCCACATTCCCCAACACTGACACTCAAGGGTGCTGAACTTAAAAGCCGTGATTCTCAGCCTTCTTCAGTTCTGAATCCATAAGCCTTCCCTATTTGAAGAGTGGGCCTATTCAGATATTTAACATGGGGAGACTGCTCTGTAGAACCTGTTTTTCTGACTGCATTCCTGGCAGTCATCAGAGGAGTACCCTATGGACTCCCAGGACTGTACACAGCCATATGTTTAAGCTGGTGAAGTCAGTACCTAATAAAAGCATGATCTTTGGACAAGCACAAAGAGAGATTCAGATATTTTAAGACTATGGAAAAAAAACCCCACCGTGCTAGAACAGAGGTCTTTATCCTTCTTAAGATGTTAAATACCGTGAACTAAATTACATTAAAAATTCCCACTTGCAACTCTTATCAATACATAAATTAATATATAATCCTCCCTCTTTTTCACTGTGACCTGTTACTGCTTTCATCTCTTCCATAAAATATTGCCTTCTGAAGATGCATGTTCTCATAAACTTGCTTTGACTTGCTTAAATTTGTTGGGGGGAGAGGGGGGTTCAACTTGATCTGTTTCTTCTGTACACAATATTCCTCATTGACTCTACCCTTGTCAGCCCACTCTGAATTTCTAACAACTGAAGGGACAGTTTGTTTGCTTGTGAAGGAACACCCAAAGAGCTGTTTAAAGCTAAACTGAAAAGCAGATTACTTATCACTCAAAATAGTTACATTTCCTTGATACTTACACCACTCAGATGATGCTTAAACATGAAAAAGTAATCACTAGCTAATATCCCCAAGAGTTCCCTATTGCCTGTAACCCTGGCACCCACTTGGGTTAAGTGTCTTGCCCAACCTTAAACTAGGCCAGTTGAATTTGCAAGGTCAATGAACCAAATTACTAGATAATTATAAAATCTCTGTTTAAGGGCTCTCCTTTGAGGAAACACAACACTCCTTAAAATAAGGATGAAATCCATAGCAAATATGATGAAGTGAAGTGGAAATAATAGTTATTGTTCTATTGAACACAAGGAAGATGGAGCCTGATAAAGAAATGGAAAGTGAAGAGTAGTGAATGCATCATTTGTTCATGTATCCAGAACAGTTTCATATACACTGCTATTGCATTTGTCTTACAAAAAAATCACTGTTCCTGTGCAAGAACAAAACTTGACTTTCAAATGAAAAAGCAATGAAACACAAGAAAAGATTAACCCATTCCATCCCTTTTCTATTTTTAAATATAACATCTTGAACAGAATCAAATGGTGCTACTTGTCTGCTGACAACTGGTAGCTGAAGAAGGAGGCTTATTCCCTGTTGCTGGCTGCCAGTTTCTTTTCCAGTCTCACTTCCATGAAAAGTAGATCTCCAACACATGAAAACAAAAGTAAAATCTTTAACAAGGCACATGAGTGTCAGATTCCTAGGAATAATCATGATTTCACCAACCTCTGCTGTGCCATAGTACAAGAGAGGCAATTATTTCACAGTTAAAAAAAGGAATCTCTTAACATTCTATCCTACAGGAATAACAAGAGGAAAGGATAATATATCTATGGGGAAGAAGATCCTCAAACCTTTTCCAGGAAAAATTATAATGAGAGACCCACTGTCCATACCCAAAATCTTACAGAAGAGGCAAGATGCATCCACTCAGAGGTTATGTATTCCTACTGTCAATATTGCCCCTCATTTCTAGCCAGAGCAAACATAGTGGTCCTGGCTACTTCCAAGACCCACTTTCAGTAAGGTTTTCCAAGTACAGCAATGCTCAGTACTTATCCGAAAAGCCTGGATTTATGTCACTCTCCCAACCCGTTGTGCTAGGTTGAGGGGGTACCGTGAAATTCTGAGCCTTTGTATGTTTGTTAATCCCCAAATCCCAAACCATAGCTGTTTCCCTCCACCGAGAGACCTTCATGTGGTCCCCAGGTGAATCAGGGTCAGGGCTAAAAAAGAGGAAACCGGAGCTCCTTAGGAGAGGTTCCTTATATACATATTCTGAAAGCACAATCTCACACTATTTAAAACAAGCTATTTATAAAGTCTTCATAGATCTTTAAATATGAGAGGCACTTCAAAATTAGCTTGACTTATAATTTCAGCACCAGACATTGTTTATAACATGACCGATACTGCAAAATTAGAAGATCAAACTAATAACCTTTAGTGAGTGCATAGTTAACCATCAGTTTAACTATTATTTCTACTAGCAGGAGAAAGCTTTTTATTGAGACTACCCAGTGCTGAGAAGCCCACTGCAGACAGCAGAAGAATTGGGCATTAAAATGGCAGGCAATGCAAACCCCATTTCCCAGTTCATATTAGGAACAAAAAGCTTTAACCTACCCCAGGCGTTATCGCATTTAGCAAGAAACATGGGGAGCTTTTAAATTATTTTCTACAGAACAAATTCTGCTATAGCTCTACAGTTGCCTCAAAAACCTCATGATGCATGGCACAAGGATACAGTCCTGTTCCACTGCCCCATGTGCATCCCTGCAGGGGTGTATTCATCAGGGTGGCATACAAATATGGAATAGCTATCATTTAAAACAGATTTGCTGTATATTAGTATGACATACTGATCTCGCTTTGGGAAAAGAAATTCCTTTTCCTTATCCACCTTAAACACCTGCTGTTGTGGCAAATGGAAGCCTCGCTAGTATACAACCAGCATCAGCTAAGCATAGCTAATGACAGGTATAAAGAGAGGTCTGAATTCCGCACCGGTCGGCTCCCAGCCGCATGTCACCATATGCTCAATGCTCCAACATCATTACTGTTCAAGCTCCTGGGAGAACCCGAAGCCACGCTGCAGGTGCAGACTTGGAGGCTACCGCAAAGTAGCCCGGCTTTGCCGTGCAAACCCTGTTCGCTGATGGCGCGGTGACCGCTCCAGGGCGACACGCACCCAGCGGGGCTCTACAGGTCCCGCTCGGCACCGGCGGCGGGCTTGGGGCTCTGCGCGGGCGGGAGCCCTCCTCCTGCGGGCACCACGCAGCCTCCGAATCCGGGCTGCCCGACCCGGGGGGAGGAGGAGGGCTGCTCCCGCGGCCGGCCGGGCCCTTACCGATGCGCCGCACGTAGTGTTTTGTAGGAAGTTTCCACGCTCCCCGGTTTAATCCGTGCATAGGCGGGTTGGAGAGGAGCGCGCCTGAATAGCGGTGGAAGGGGGCGGGCGGGGAGGAGCAGGCGGCAGCAGGAGCGGCCGTGCCGAATTTTTTAGGGCGGCTTGAGCATCTCCCGGCGGGGTCGCACTGAGGGGAGCCCGGGCGGGCCGTCGGGGCTCCAGCCTGGGCTCCCAACCGCCGGCGAACCGGGCCCGGAGCCGCGGGGAGCTCCGCGCTCCGCCACCATGGGCAGCAGCGCGGGCGCGGAGGACAAGGGTTGGTAGCGCGGGCGGCGCGGGAAGGGGGGCGGCGGGTCTGACCTTGCGGCACCGCCCGGCCAGAACCCGCGGGGGCAGCGGTGAGGGCGGCCGGGGAGGGGTGAACGCGGGAATGTGCCCTCCCAGGGGAGCCGGGCCGGTGGGAGCGAGGCGGTGCGTGCGAGCCCACAGCAACAATTGCTTTGCAGGCGCTCAGCCTCTTGCAGGCTCCATCCCCAGGAAAGCAGAAACCAGTGGTCCACGTTCACAAGTTAAGCATGATGCGAGTGAACGAACGTTTCATTCTCCTGCCTCTCTGTATTAGCTAAACCTAGACCACAAACATAATTTCACAGCACAGGAGCTCTTGTAGCTGGAGACTCCAGGCTTGTGCTTTCACGGAGGATACAGTCTCATTTCTGCAATCCATTGCTTGTCTGAAGGCTGGACCTGTCACTGTCTGGCTGCTGCGTTGCAGGGGAATGCCATTTATGAGAAAAAGTGTTGCTTGCACCCTGAGCCACCATGCCACACAAACACTGCCTGTTTCTGTGGGGATTTACTCTCCTTGCAGAACAGTTCACCATGGCTTCATTTGCCAGATATCCATGCCCTGGCCTTCCTATCTTATACCTCCCTGTACATTTTCTTAGAAATCTTACCCTGAAGAAATGGTCTTCTCCCCAGCAATTTAGAGAATACTGGCAAGCAGTGTAAACCTGAGCATGACAGGTTGGCTGTGTGGTAACAGAGCTGGCTTTGCAGGACTTCTAGCCATGTTTTATTAACTCAGCTCAGACCCTTAGGAGAATTCCAAATTCATGCTGATTTCTATTTCATTACGTCTTCTCTGTTGTCTAACCCTTTCACCTCCTGTGCCCAATTCCTGTAATAGCAGTCCTGGAATACAGTTCACTTTCCTTGACCAGATTGTTAAGGACAAACGAGGTGCTTCTGAAACTCTCAGAGGATGCCTGTTTATGTGCCTAACCACACCAACACCTTTTAAGTCAGGTTTGCTGTCACTCACACACAAGCCTGGGACTGAAGCTATTTCACATACCTTCAGAATGACCATGCACCAGCAGCTGGGCTGCAGACCTCCAAGGAGAGAACAGATGGCAACTGATTCGGACCATTTTGTTACACGCTATTGTTTATGAAGTGAGCTTTCAGGAACCTGAGGCTTAATCATGCCAAGAGGATGAATGCTCCCAGCTCGAGCAGATGTTTAAGGTACTCATTTCCAGTACTGAGCCACTACAAAAAATCTCCATGGTGGGTTCTGTGAGGGAAGGAAACCCAAAATACAAGAAAGATCACTGAGGAAGTCATTCTTTAACACTTACTGGATACTTTATTTATCTCAGTATCCATGAAAACATAAGGGTTAAAACTAGGTCTGAAGAAAGTGACACTCAAACCACCGAAGAGCTGGGGCTGGGATCTTCAGTCCACACCAAACAAACATCAGCAGAGTTGGGCTGGTGATGCTGCTAGAATAAGAATTTAATCATCTTTCTTCTGTCTGCCTTACAATATTTAGTGGCCATGGTGCTCCCCTTCACCCTCCATAGGTGCAGCCACCACCCCTAGCTCATACCTCCGTTCTCCTTACCTCAGTGGTCTGTGTTCTAAGATATTTTTCTCATTCCTATTTTCCCTAGGACTCAGATTGTTACTTCTGGCCTCACAAGGGTCTCCAAAGGCCTTTTATTTCACAGCAGGATGTTAAGGAGTCTTTCTTTATGCCAGTGTTTTTATATGGGCAATGAATCAAAGGATAACTAGAGTCTGACCTATAAAAAACATCAAAAGAGATTAGTCTAAGGCTAGCACCTACAAAATGACTCTGCAGATTCTAACTGATATAATGCCTGTCCTCATCATACTGCCCTAAAGGTTATCCTCAAGGATTTCTGGATCCAGGCCATGTTAGTTAGTATTCAGAGTCTTCTGACTCACAACTTGACATGTACATTGCAGCAAATGAAAGGATATCTGACTAACTGGGAGAGGACATCGAACCTGCATGCAGCACTGAAATGTGAAAACAATAAAAAGGCACTCAAGGTCAGTCCCGATACCACAGTAATTACAGCAAAAAGTTTTGTAAACTTTAAGGTTTGAATTACAATTTCTGGAATTCAGGACAAGGAAGAGAAGAACACAAGGCTGTATATCAGAGTTTCCCAGAACCAGTCCCGTCCACCCCCAGCAAAGTGGCCACTGGTTTCTGATGCAGCTGTTTTAACCAAATTCTTGTCAAATAAGACAAACATATTTATTTCTTACCAGTCCATGTTTCAGCATCAGTCAAGCTTTGCTCAGAGATCTGTCCCATAACATCTCCTGACAAGCACATCATGTACAAGCAAATGCCACTAATCCCAGTGTGTAATCCCCAGTGCAAGAGCAGTAAGACTGGAAAGCATATTCTTAGAATATGATGGTGAAGAAATGTCACCTCAAACACATACATATTTCTCTGGACTCAGCTCAAATGTGGGGTTCTCCATGGCCAGCCTATCCCCAAGATTTCTCTGTCTTTCAAGATAGCAATTGTGGGTTTTTTGGGTCTGGCTTTCCCAGGTAGTGTCTAAATATTATTTCCCCTTATAAGCCTTTAATTTAATTTTTACAACGCAGTGTCCAGGACTTTTGGGAAGTATTTTTTCCCCTTAACTGGCTTTTGTTCAAATCAACTGATTTGTGACATAATTTGTGCTATTGAACCTTCTGTGATTTCTTTTGTTTGCTACAGAAGGTCAAACTTAAAAGAAACACTGGAAGTATGCCCAATACAAAGCTGTACAGCAGGTGGGCTTGATCTGTGATATGTTTTCAAAAAGTAAATACTGATTGGTTTTGACATTACTTCTAATTCCCATAGGCCATATCTGTGTCTTTTCTCCAACTTAACAGGACTTACAACAGCAAGAGAAAAACAAAGGATCTCATACACAGCTCTACAGAATAAACAGAACATTAGGTTTTATGCTGTAGTAAATGTGTAAAGAATGTGATAGGAAACCATATTATTTAATACCTTGTATAATGAGGGTTATTGCAAGAAGAGACTTGTCTTGCCCTTTTAATATTTGTTTAAAATGTTCATTATTTAGGATAAAATTCAGAAATCCTGCAAATTCTGAAGTGAGAAAAGAGACACCAAATGAGATAAAAGTTCTGTCCATTTCTGTCTTCTTAGGAATACCAAATCCTATTTTTACTTTTTCTGTTGCTCTTAATTGTAGGCTGTCTCAGGATATGTCTACTTTCAGCTATGACTGCAGTACAGAGTAGAGATACTGGAACTCCCTTTAAACTGGCTGGCAGTGCAGGTACCCGAAGCAGTGTAGCCATGGCAGCACAGAGCTCTGACTGGCCTAATTACTTTGCCAAGAAATAAATGGATACTGGGAATTCCCTGGGGGAAAGACAGTTGAATTGTTAACAGAAAGAATTTCCCCCTGAGGCACGTTTGTTAAATAGGTGTTAGCAGCCAAAAACCTTCAAGTTCCAGCCTTAGAATAAAAATGCCTTTGTCCTTTGACACTTCTGATGTCCCAGTCCTTCCAATTCTCCTTCTATCTATAGAGACAAAATAAACATGTGATTTCAATATATGATAGAAAACCTGAAGTCAAAACTATTCCCACCCCAACTAAAATCTATATGTAAGATCTCCTTAAAAAGATAAAAATAAAAGTCCCCTGGCTGGAAACATACACAGCTCTCCTGGTGACAGTGGCAGGGTGGACATCTTGCCTCCATAATACACAGGGTCAGTCTCCAGAGGTTAGTGAGGAGCATATGTTTACTATGCCTGTAAAAATGGCAGGATATGGATGCGTTTAATGGGGAAGACCAAGCAGAAGAAACAAATGAGAATAAGATTTAGGGAAAGGGAAACCCCTTCTATTATCTCTTTTCCCACCAAGTTTTTCTCATACACAAAAACGGACATACATAGAGGAAGGTGAAGGAGCAATTTTACCAATATGCTCACTTTCTTACAAGCTCAAAATGCACACAGAGTTTTTCTGAAAATGGAGCCCAAGACATCACTAAAATTGCAAACACAATATTTTGTTTTACAAGTTGGATTTATTTATTTAGCTTTATAAGCTAAATTACATAAGCAAAGACCACATTATTTGGCTGAATTTCCCTCTGAGGTCAATGCAAATTTAACTAGTTTAAGGACTGAGGTGTAAAGCCATTTCAGAATTTCTCCAGATGGAGACCTTGGTGAGTATTGCCAAATCAGAATTTGTAGGTTTGTGCCCAAATCTGACAGAATGCTGTTTGAAACAGCCATGTACTGAAATGGCTCTGTTTTGAGGAGACAGAGAGCCAGAAAGCTGTGAGTTTGCTGTCTCATAACAGAGGCCAGTTAGCGGATGGTGTGTAGAGGCTGAAAGTTGCAACTTTATCACATTAATTTAAATGTGAAAAAGCAACAGGACATTACTAAAATCCAAACTGCTTTTCATTTCCAAATGTTCATATGCTACAGATCAGATATACACACCCCATTCAAATCTAACCAAAATTATTCTACTTTTCTGTGCAGGCAAAGAAGCAACAGAGGTGAAAATCCCACAGAGTCACCAGGATGTGATGCCCAACGATGAGCAGTAATTACTGCAGCAACAGTTCAGCCAGCATGAGTGTCAACGAAATGTCTGCCTTCTCTCTGACTTTAGAACAAAAAACTGGCTTTGCCTTTGTGGGAATTTTGTGCGTTTTCTTGGGACTTCTAATTATCAGATGCTTCAAAATTCTTTTAGATCCCTACAGTAGTATGCCTTCATCTACATGGGAAGATGAAGTCGAGGGGCTGGATAAAGGAACATTTGATTATGCGCTTGCATGAAAACTCACAGAATATCCTGCCTTATATTTGATGTTGATTTCATTTTGGAAACCAACTGTTGTTACATTTGTTATACATACCTGTGTTTTGGAAATATGTTGGTACCATCCATTTTGTTAAATAAATATTTGTTGCAAACTCAAAAGGCACTGCATGTTGCTTTTTTTTGAGTAAAAGTTAAAGGATAGATAAGAAATGGTTAACAGCAAATAAATACTACAATAAACAATTCACTAGAAAATTACCATGGTCAAAAAGTATTTTCAGAATCAAATGATACCTGCCTCTTCAGGGGAGGATCTCTTTTCTACTGAGTCTCATGATCAGCTGTGAAAGGTGAAGGATAAAAGGCATTCACGAATGGTGAATGCTTAAGTGTAATTCCTTCCCCGTCTCATCTGACACAATTTTCTGAAGTTCACAGGCTGTGCTTGTATACTCACAATATAAAAGCAGAGGACAACAACTGCCTGTGGCTCAGAGGAGGTGCTTGCAAGAGGTGTGCATCCATGTTGCTGAGATGAAAGGAACGAGGGCTGTTCTATGCACTACAAACAACAAGGAACTAATGGGAAAGCTAAAGATCACATCATAGAATTATAGAATCATAGGATAGTTTGGATTGTAAAGGACCTTAAGCTCATCCAGTTCCAACCCCCCTGCCATGGGCAGGGACACCTCCCACTAAACCATGTCATCCAAGGCTCTGTCCAACCTGGCCCTGAACACCGCCAGGGATGGAGCATTCACAACCTCCCTGGGCAACCCATTCCAGTGCCTCACCACCCTGACAGTAACGAATTTCTTCCTTATATCCAATCTAAACTTCCCCTGTTTAAGTTTGAACCCATTACCCCTTGTCCTGTCAACTACAATCCCCAATGAATAATCCCTCCCCAGCACCCTTGTAGGCCCCCTTCAGATACTGGAAGGCTGCTATGAGGTCTCCACGCAGCCTTCCCTTCTCCAGGCTGAACAGCCCCAACTTTCTCAGCCTATCTTCATACAAGGGATGCTCCAGTCCCCTGATCATCCACGTGGCCCTCCTCTGCACTTGTTCCAACAGTTCCATGTCCTTTTTATGTTGCTATGCTACCTTTTTCTCTGTTGTTACAGAGATGGAGAAGAAAGAGGACTGGGGGTATGGAATATCTTTCACACAAGAACTGCATAAACCTACCCTCCTTGTTTCATACAAGTGGTGACTGATAACGTTAGGAGGTCTATAATCTTGTGAATGAGGTAGAGAAAATGAAGAGAGCAATTATTTACTGTAACTTGCAATATAACCAGTAACACCATCAGGCACTGAAATTTAAAGAAACAGACAATAAGGGAACTTGTTGGCATTGAATGTTGAAGAAGCCAAAGTTATAAACAGATATTTAGGCTTGGTAGTTATGGCAATTGATGGTTCAGATGCAACCCCCAGCTCACAAAGCCTTAAAACTGCTGCATAAAGATGTGCAAGGATGATCTATGCTGGGCATGCACCCTGTTTCTGGCTCCCTTTCCCTAACTTCCCTTCTCAGACCAGTGGAACTAACCCAAGATCTGTGTTCTTGCTAGTCTACAGTCTGAAAAAGATTTCATGGAAGACATACACTAATGTCTTGCTATTCCCAGGAACCGGAAAGAATGTGCCAAGCAACAAATGCAGGTATCTAGTTCACACTCTTCTGGGTGTCCATTTTTCATATGGACAACAGGCTACAACCCCAGCATGCAATAGATAGGTATTATTGAGACTACAGCAACATTAGCTTCTGCTTCCTAATTTAAAGAAGGTCACTCCAATTTCTGTAAACTCCACATTCTTTTGGATTTATCTGTTTTCTGCTCTCTGAAGAAGGGAACGGCTATCTTCCATTGAAGACACAGCAAGGTCACTTGCTGCAAACTGGGAACTGGCTGCAATGACTGGATTTAAG
>JAVHNF010049845.1:0-13742 GCA_034783455.1 Micropsitta finschii
AGTACCCCCAAGAAGAGACATGACAAAATATGCAGGTAAATTGCTGAACATTGGATTTGCATCCTCAGTTTTGTGGTATTGCAAGTGTTTGATATACAGTCAGCAAAGCAGTGTGCAGTTTTGTCGAGTACTGGATGAATGCAACCAGTTGCTATTCTGTAACCTAGTAATAGTAGATGTTTTTCTGTTAAATCATGCTCATATAAATATCACCTCCAGAAATGAACAAGATTCCTGATATGTTGCTCTGGTTATCCAACTGCATGTGTGAAGGTAATCTTTGCTTGGCAATGAGAGAGGGGACTTGCTATGCCTGTACTTGAGCAGTGCTCATGAGAACTGAAGGATTAAATGGGAATCAAGGTGAAAATTACATAGCTAGAAGATTCTGGAAAATAAGGAAATAAAGCGAAAGCAAGGAGGTATGATTCAGGTAACTACAGATACAGGTTAACTACAGGTAACTATAGATCAGTCCAAGTACTCCCAGCAAAATACATCTAAGCTGCAGAATGAATGCAATTCACCCACATTTTCAGCTCTGCTCAGACTTAGTGCATATGACTGTGGTGTGTATAAGGGTAGATGGTAGAAAAGTATGGATACCTACATATGTGTAGACAGACCCTTAGTTCATACACCCAATTTTATGCCAGAAACTACCGATGTCTAGAATGAAGGAAATTGGCAGGACATCATGGATTCCAAGATATTTATAAACTTGGAAAGCTTTAACAATGTAAAGCTGTCTTAAGATGGAGCCAACTACTGAGAATGCTGGCAGCCTGGAAGCTAAAAGCTCTATATGTTCATCTATAGATATGTTTGAGCATGTTTCAGCATATTTGTGCTGCTCTTGTAACATACTAAAACTCAGAGCATATACCTCAACCTGTCAAGAGCCAAGTCCATTGTTGCCTTTTGGTATTAGATTTCTGGTTTTCCTTTTCATTATCCCACCCCCAAACTCTTCATTAGTGCTATCCTGTTTGTACAGTATTTGAAATGCCCTAAAAAAATAAAGGTGTGTGTTGACCAACAAAACATAAAATTGCTTTCACAACTCCTGAATGACTTTTCTTGATAAAGTAAAGAAAACTCCAAGCTCTTAAATTAATGAAAATTCTTTAATGTTATTCTGATAACATTTAATCAAACTTCTAAAAATAGCATGCTATCAAACATGTCTATTGGAATCCTATCCAACAGACAGCATACAGACACACACACTCATGGCCTTCCGTGTTGTGACAAACCAGCTGAAGTAGCTGGGAAGGCTTTATGTTAGCATCTAAAGGCATGTTGCCCATGGCTAGAACACAGTGTATATGCCCAAACATGCAACTTTCATTCAAAACAGCATGTGTGTAAAGACTTAAGGCACCAAGAGACATTAAAAAAAAATTTTGTTTCCTAATCGGCAATGTTAGTCTGCGTAATAAACAAAATGCGTTAGATAGATACACTAATTTATAGAGAACAATTACATATGATTAGTACTACATCCAGTAGAATTATTCATATCACTGGAATGTTAAAATCACTGGCTACTTTGTTAGGAAAGGGAAGGAAATTAAAAGACAAGCAGTGAATAGTGTACATTAAAGATAGCATTATCTCTATAAAAGTATTGACAAAGTAGGAAAAAAAGGACTTTGAAATGCTTTTTGATCAACATATTAAATGATAAATCATGAGTTGGGAGTAGTGATGCAGGAGTCAGCAGCAGGCTATCAGATCGAATATAGGAAGAGGATGGTTAGGTAGAAAAGTTGAGTTGTGGAGGATGATAATCAGAAGATACGTGTAGGAAATTTTAGCCAGCAAAATACCCTTGGAGTCTCAGAAAACTCTCAACAACTTTCTAATTAAAAAAGTATTTAAACAAATTGAAGAAAGTTTTAGAAGACACTTTGTTCTTATGGGTAATGAATGCTTTGTTGACAATTATCATGGTAGTAGTGGGCACAGTATACCTTCATTTTAATGTGCAAACAGACAGCAGCTTTTCAGTAGATATATATCAGATTATATTTTTCTTTCCATCTTGTCTTGCCTCTATTTGAGTTAGGGGCTTCTAGCTCTTGCCGATTTCAGAACACAGTAGGAACCAAGAACCAGGAAACACTACCTCTTTCAAGATCTCATGGCTCACCACTCATGGCGCTGGACCAACTCTGCTATGTGACATTCAAAACCACTCCATTTATCACTCACGCTGATGGGGGCTGACTCCTGCTGCAGGAGATATACATGTTATAAAGTATATATGATCAAAACCAGCCTTGAACGGATTTGAGAGGAATAGAGCATTTAAAAGAGAGATGCAAAATGTAATTGGGAACTGTTTAAAAATACCTTATGGATTAACAGAAAAAAGAAAATAAAATAAATGTTTACCATAGAACAAAATGAACTTTGTTTCGGAACTTTGTTTCCCAGGCAGTTGTCAATATTGAAATAATAACTAAAGGGGGGAATGAGACATTGATGATAGTGATTAAAAATTAGTAAGAGTAGAATGCAAATAAATGAAAGATCTAAAAGCTCTATGTCCCATGGTGTTCATGTTGGTTTTGTAATATATCATAAAATGTGGTACCTAGCAATCACATATGTCTACTATGCAACAAATGTAAAATTATCAGTCTGCAGAAGAGGAAGAAGCATTCAACAAACATTTATGTTCTGGAAAAATGACACATTCGTATTTTATACAAAATGCTTTCCTTTGGTAACAAGCAGGGGGGATGTTAAATAGTAGCTATTGAATATTTTTAGATGTGTAGGATTAGATGAGTTTACACTAAAAAAAAATGTTGGCTAAGAAACTCCATGAAACACTATTGTTGACTTTTAACTAATCTTTAAGTTAATACTGTGCCAACATCTTAAAAAGAAAAATTTACATGGCTGTAGCCTACACCACTGACATGAATGCTGAATTAAGCAATGGTAATAACATGATGTAAGCCGTGAAGGATTGAAGGTGATAGCATAATGTAAAGGAATGTGTTTGTGTGGAAAACAATCAATCTTCATCTTGTTTTGTGATGGTATTGCAGGTTTGATTGTTAAATATACCTGCATCTGTTGTAGTCAGAATAAAAATCAATCTGGTTGGTTGGTGAAGATAAAATATAACAGATTACTAGATTACAGTCTACAAGGAACAGCATGATCAAGATATTCCTAATAATAGAAAGGATTTTAGCCCAACACAAAAAGGCATGGTATGAATAGCTTGAAGTCGATGTTCTATAAACTTCTGTTAGAAATACATTTTGAAAACTACATTAGTTAAACTGTGGAACTATTTATCAGAAGATGGTGGATTCTTATTTGACATCTTCAAAAAAAAACCTGAGTATCTTTCCCAAGTGCACAGTATCCTAAACAGAAATTATGAGCATAAGGCAGATGTTAGTTGGCACTTTTGTTGATTGTCATGTCTTATGGCCCTAAAATCCGCAAAACTTTCTATTAAAGCAAAAAGAATATTGTCATTGACTTCTGTAGGAATAGTTTTTCTGTATGAATAACCACATAGAAGGACTGAGGATAATTTTTTAGGATTATATGAGATAGAGCTAATGGCCAATTATTGAGCTGTTTGGATTTTGAAATCCAAATATTGATTTCAGAAAATAAATTTTCTCCATATTTAAGGCTTCATATTTTTATTATTTACAAGGTACTAACTTTTGAGCAGCAACAGCTATTAGTAGAAGTAAAAATAACTTCTCAACACAGAGAAAATGACAACCCCAGTGAACAAGAAATTTAAAATCACTCTGAACAGAACACTAGGAAATATATGACCAAGTATATTCCTCTATCAACATTAGGGAATGGGCAACATATCTACTAAACAAGGGGCCAAGCTACCTGCATCAGTGCAGATCAAACCTGGTATCTGACATTTGTGACTACCTGTACTACCACTTTCCAATAATCATGTGTCACAACCTAGCAGACCAGAATATCTAGTCAATGAAATGAGCACAAAATATTTACTGTAACAAATATTCTCTCACTGTATATTTCCCAAATTAAACAGAGGGTTTATGAGGCATCCTAATTCTGATAGTTCTGTAACTTCAGAATTCAGTGTTGACAGAAGATCATTGGCTAGGTTATAAGACAGTTCTTACCAACACAGAAAAAGAAACCTTTCTTCCTCTTTTCATCCTATTCGACTGGACTCAGAAAACTCTATGTATTTTTGTAGTGTATAATGAAGTAAGAGACAACTTCAACTAACATTTTACCTTGACTTTTAATAATAGTTATGGAAGATGCAGTTACTCTGTGCCAAATTACAGACCACAGTTTGAATGAAATCTCTCTACCTAGGGATTCTTCCCACCTCTTCATATATTTGCATTTATCTTCCAAATCTATTTTAATGAGCTCCATATAAAAATGAGAGCTCATACTTCTCGAGCCTGATGAACGGGTAATTACTGTTTTGATTCCCATGAGAGGTCTTTGAAAACCCATCTTGTCATGGAAGTTAAGAATGTTTTAATTATAAGTAGGAGAGTGCTGGGATAGTGCTTAAGGTGAATATTCTACCATGTAACCATTGTCCAAAATACCTTTACACAAATGACGTATCAATTGTGATACAGCTTTTACCTGTATGATAGAGAAAGGTTAGATTTTTCTGCCAGGAAGTCTTGATTATTCTAGATTATTCTGCTAGACAGATCTGGTTTTAGCGTTTCTCTGCTTCATGAGTTTGGAATAAGAGAGAGGAAGTAGTATGCTTCCAAATACCAAATTTAGGTCCATACTCAATTGATTATCTCCTGACAATTAATAGGAGCACTTACATAAATAAAGGCATGAGAAAATTTCTCTTTTCAACCTTTTTTTTGGTGTCTAAGAGCTGCATTCAGGTAAAACTCTTAATCCTTTTCTTCCACTTCAGAAGTACCATGGGATTCTCATGCTGCAGGATATCAGATCAAAATATAACAGTTCCAGAAATCTTCTCCTTACACCAGCTATTACACAGATGATGTAATGGGTGCACCCATGGGTAATGGCTGCAGAAAATTCTGCCTGCCCTAAGGCATAGTGTCCCTGAGACCAGTGCTGCAATAGGAAAATTCTGTATACCAACAGTAGCAGCAGTGGAGTAGAGTCCAAATTTTCCACAGCAAATAAAGCTTATCAGAATTGTTTCAAATCAGTTTTTTTCATTAAAAATCATTTTTTAAAACTACAAAAAATCTGGTCAGAGTCAGGCAATAACAGGGAACAGAAACTTGGCCAAAGCAGGGATCTGGGGACCCAGCCTGTGATAAAAGAAGCTTCCAGCTGAGCCATGCACATGTGACCTAGCTCCTGGAAGAGCACCTGGAAGTTGAGCCTCCTCCAGTCAATTTTTTAGCTATCAGTTCAGGAGCTGATTGTTTTAACACCTTGTTTTTCCAGATCAGATTGTATCATCCCTTGCATTGTGCAGATTAAATTAAACTAATTGAGAATTCATGACATCTGCTTAAGTGCCAAATTTAAAAGGTTATTCCATTTAACCCTTTTGTAAATAATAAAATAGTTGACTTTTTTTAGTTAAAATTCTATTTAGCTTCAAAATGTCTTTATTTTTAATTTTTGAGGGGAAATAAGTTTTCTTTAAAGAAAAATGAAACAAAATGCTTTTCCTCAGATTAAAAGAAACCTTATGTTTTTCGTCAAGCTAAAGGAAACCTTTTGGTTAGTCCAAAATGAATGTTTTCCAGTTTGCATTTCAGAAAGAAAAGAAAACAAAAAAAAAAAAAAAAAGTATATTATTTCAATTTTTCCCAGCATCAAACCAAAAAAAGTAATTTTATTTCCTCAGTTCTGTACACAAACACAAATGGAGCCTAGGGGAGAGACAGGTGCTCAGCATCTTTGAAAATCGGGCCATTAAAGTAATGATTTTACCCTATTGATCTTAAAGAGAAAGGAAATTGTACAAAGAATATATTTAGAGATGATACCAAAATAGGAAGGACTGGAAATAGCAAACATCAGAGTAGCTTAGAAAGCATTAAAATGAATACGATTTAATATGGATAAATGTAAAATAATACACATGGAGGAAAATACTATCTGGCATAAAATCAAAGGAACATTTTACAGGAAGAATAGTAATGTGGAAAAGATTTGGGGTGAGAGATAAGAACATATTGGACATGAGGTTTCAATTTAATGACGTTGCACAAGTAGCAGATCTATTCATAAAAACAGAGAGATATAAATTAAGATTTTGATTTGCTTATTGCTAATGGTTGATGTGTTCTCCTTATCATTAGCCAAATTCTGTGCTATTTGGAGAAGTCAATTTGTTCAGAATATCCTTTTGTTTTACAGAAACAAGTATTACAAGGTGTGATCTATTTTGTGAGAGGCTAAGGATACTTCTTGGTTAGAGTTTAAGGAAAGGAAGATATGATAACAGTTTTTAAACGTTTATATGGCAATAGTCCAAAAGGAGAGATGACTAACAGCAGCTGGAAATGGCATGTTAAGGGACAATAACTTGAAAGGGGATAGAAATATGTAAATAAAAATTAAAACCAAAATGTAAGTCACAAGGACAATGAGACGAAGGGAAAATTCGCCCTAGAGGTAGTTAATACATCATGTCTACATGTGCTTCAAAGGAGATTTGATAAAACCTTGAGGGCATTTACAGAAGACAAGCTTTCCATGTAGGGCCATTGGACTATTTGACTTAGACAATCTTTTCCACTTGTTACAGACTCAAAGTGTTTTGTTGTGCTTTGAATTTTCTAAATTTCAGACTTTTTGATATTTGCGAGGCTGGCAAGAGGATAGGTATGCTTTTGCTTTGTAAATGTTTTTCCAGTTCAATCTGATAAGTAAAACAACCTGGTAAAACAGAAGGGGTGACAGTTATTGTTGGGTTTATCAAGTTTGGCAGTTTTGGCAGTGGTGTTCAGGTACATCCTTGACCAAGCACGCCAGGCAAATGTTTGAAACTCCCAAGTCCAGTGCTGACTTCAGAACTTCGACGGTTTTGCTAACAGGTCCCTCAGTTAATGAATCATTCTGCACAAAGGAAATATTCCAGAGCTGCTTCAGATGTAAGAATGCAGCTCAGAACCAGTTAGCTTCCATTTCACACTTTTAAGGAGTTTGCTGCTACAGTACATTTTTTTTACTTTTTTTTTTTTTTTTTTCCAAGTGAAAATTGAGTTTCTGAAGAACAGGATGACAGTCTTGGATAAAAAAAATTTAAAAGTAAGAAAAATTTCCTAGGTTTCTTTCCTAGCACACTCCTGCTCAATCCAAGCCTTGCCTGCAGGGATTTTAAGATAGAAATCACATGGCTACCATTAAAATCTTGTTAAAGGATTAGAGGCCACATCCTGAGCCAGGTTAAATTGAATGCAGCTCCATTGAGTTGGGCAGAGTTTTACCCTTCCATAGCAATTGAGAATCTGACCATAAAAATGTCTTGGGTGGGTTTATTACAGGAATGGATAAGTATGCTCATATTTGATTCCTAGCTCCAAGATTTTTTGACCTGTTATAGTTGTCTAGTTCTTGATAAACTGAAATAAAAAATTGCATACAGAGTCAAATACTTGAAAGTGCCTTGCAGGATACGAAATGCAGTGTTGTGTTATCTCATTTTCATGCCTTGTGCCACACATTTTAACTGCATGTGCACACTTTTCTCAGTCCCATCTCCCACACCCAAAACTATTGCCTCACTTTGAGAATTGGCTGGACTGAGGCTCCTGTTCTGTATGCCCTTTTATCTTTTCCTCTTTCCCACTCCATGTGTGAGTCCCAGCCTAATTTACAATCCTGCCATCCAAACCCTACATAAAATACACAGATTATTCATGTCTTCAGGAGCTTTTCCATAGTGACTCATTAATTATTTTTATAGCATCTTATGAGAAATGTATTATAATTCCCTTTACAAAGATGAGAGAACTAAGACAGGAAAGGAACATGGCCAGTTTTGCGCCACAATGCACATCAGTGGTAGGCCCAGAGCTCCTAGTTCTAAGCTTGTATTTCGTTCTTCCCAAAAGAAAAGTAGCCATATTCATAGTTTCCAGCATATGAACTGACAGTCAAAGCTATTCCAAAAAGCAGGACCAAAATACTGCAGTGGGGGCACTCAACTAATGAAGAACACAGAGGTCTCTTGTAAAATTATTAACTTACAAAATTTCTGGCATAGAAACAAATATAAACTTTCCAGGCTCTAGAGCTTAATCACTTGATCACACTCTGAGTTTATGAAATCTGCTCTTATTTTATACACTTTTTTCTTCTACACAACATGATACTGGGCTTTCAGAAAAAGGCCTCCTTGCAGGACCTTCAACAAGTACCTGTTTTTGTCATGTCAGAACTCTGAAAATAACTTAAATTTGTTATGATTGATGAAATGTGTATTTTAATTACTTTTAAATTACATCTGGAATTTCTGAGTCACTGGACTATGGTACCATCTTGCAAAAAGTATGAAGTAACGTGTGTGAGTAACCTTGCTTATATAGTGGAAACTCAGGTCCTTCTATATAAGCAAGTTTCATCCTGCTTCATTAAAAACATGCAGAAATAATATGCAATATAGGAGGAGAGATTCTTGTCAGTTGATTTCAGTCTGTCAGAAGTATCTCAAAGAAAGGTTTGGTGTATTTGTTCCTGAAAACCAGTTAAGAAATGATGTATCTAAAAGCACCTTTGTTTTGTTTTGTTTCATTTTTAATGTGATTAGTTATGCAACTGAATTAAAGTATATGGAAATATTATTTGTACACTTTTTTCATCTCAATGTTTTATCTTTGTTATGATAACAAAAATATGTTCTGTCCCAGAGTGTATCGGTCATCTGCTTTTGATATTGTGCATTGTAAATTATTGACACTTCTCTGTGGCAGAGATTGAAGAGTTTCTCTGTAAGAGTATCCAGAAGACCTGCTTACTCATTTGATCACTCCTGTGTTGGATGCACCTGGATCCTATGTTGTCTTAGACTCCTTGTCATAGTTTTCTTATGAGTGACTAAAAGAGACAGAGATATATTTAAAGAAAAGGTTGCACCTTTTTTCCACCAGAGACTATGATCTCTCCTACTTAGGAGTATGAAAGTGCTGAACATAATGAGAAAGGTTGTGTTTACAATACTTCTGACTGGAACTAGAAATGGAAATGCCAGAAGAGCCAAGAGGAGGTTTTCATTTCTGACCTAAACTAAGCTTTTCTGATGTTAAAATTAAAATTCACTATCATCTTCTAAGCAGTGCTTGCCAAATACCTTAGAAATGTCTAAAATAGACATGCATTGTCTTGGAAAATTTTCAGTCCAAAGGTGAAAATTAAAGAGCTTCAGGACTTTTTCTGAAAAGTGTCTGAATGAGCAAATGAACTTTGTATACTTACTCAAATGCCATGTCTTGCAAGGTTAAAGCTGGAAGATTGGAAGCTGGGTTATAATTTTTGATCACATCGATGCCACCAACACAAGACAAATAACATGAATTAAAATGCATATTTATCTGTTATATGGCAATGTAGCTTCTCCAGATGTTGCATTTCAGTGATGAGGTTTTGTCCATGTTAGATTTTCAAAATGGATATTCAGAAGCTCTCTAAACAGCTGTGCTCTCTCTAGACAGGAACCTTTTAATCCATCACAACACAATTCAGATTTGTTGTTTGGTTTTGTTTGGGGTTTTTTTAATCCTAAACCATTTAAAATGAAGGCCACATTAGACAGAAAACATACTGTACCCCTCAGGTAGAGTAAATGATGCACAGCAGCCATCTTAGAAGCAGAGACTGCAGGCGGATGGATGGACATAATACACTCTTACAAATAACTGCTAACAGAGCTCTGCTAATCTAAAGGTCAGAAAGCAAAGAGCAATCCAGAACATCAACTTGGTTGTGGATACTCCTCCCCAGAGGACATGTTTTTCAAGACTTTGTGAAATCAGGCTGGCAGCTTATGAAAGATGTAATCTTGCTCCCACATGTCTCATGCAAAACCACAGGAAATAGCACTCATGTTCCTCACACCAGAAGTCAAGACACACATAATCAAATACCATATAGTCCCTTACTATAAAGTGTAGTCAGGAGGCTTTGGCTTGTTGTCTGTGGCCAAATAATATGTGTGAGCAAGCATGCGTAATTTTTCTTTTTTTACCTGTAAAAATTATTTCAATTTTCACCCTCATGGAGGTGTTTTTATGATTCATCCCCCAGACAGCTTCTTTTCTGGTCACATTGTCCTTTCTGATGGCTAGCAAGTAAATTACAGTCATTCTGCATAGGTACGTAATGCCACAGTGGGATATGTAGTACTGCTTCACCTCCTATTGCCTACTTCTCTTTTTCTGATCACTTTACACTTCACTTACACCAGTATAAATGCACTAAAATGTAAAAGCAGAGTCTGATCAGAACTAATTCTCCAATGGGCAATTTACATTCTTACTTCTGCAACTGTTATATTTAGCAATTTTTAGAGAAAATAAGGAAAATGAAATTGCTGAACAAAAATGATTGAAGTCTTATTACAGCAAAAAGCTAGATTATTGTACAGGGTTGATTTTTTAGAATATGTACCCCTTTCAGATTCTAAAAATGCATGTCTATTTTAGACATTTCTAAGGCATTTGGCAAGCACTGCTTAGAAGATGATAGTGAATTTTAATTTTAACATCAGAAAAGCTTAGTTTAGGTCAGAAATTAAAACCTGCTTAAAAAGTCCAGCCTCTGCTATGAAGGACAGACCTCAGATCATGCAGACAGCAGGAATTAATTTCTGGCAATTTCTACTAATAAGAATTTAGACAAGACAGGTTATTGTAAACTACTAATTACATTACAAAGCCAAAGTTTGAGGTTCAGTTTAGTTACTGCATTAGTTTTTCATGCTACCCGTCCAGCTATCACCAGTTCTAACAGGCAATATGAATGCTTTACAATCAATGCTATTTTAGGTATCATCATAATCTCCCCAGATTATGATTATTATTATCATTATTTCTGTATCCAGAATTCTAAAACTTTTGCTATACTTTCAAAGCTACTTGGTGAAAGGCTCTATATGTTCAGATCATAATACTTCTTCCTATCAATCACTTTTTGCACCATTCTCTTTTCTCAGGACTCCATATGTGCTCTCTGGAAATCTGAGGGCTCCTATAGAGAAAAGGTAAAGAGAAAGATATTGGAAGGGACAAAATGTGAGACATAACTTCCTCTCATCCATCCATAGATATTGAGAAAAATGTGAATACCAAAAGACAGCCATTGTCTAGGGAAGCTTCAGGAATTAATGTGGATGTAGCAGCTTTGCCAAAGTATGGAGTGAGATACCAAGAACCTAAAGCACAGGTCAGCACATAAGCTCTATCTCCACACAAATAGTTTTGAACTCTGGAATCCAGCAGGTCTGAGAGTTGATTCTACAGTCTATTCTGCCACAGAGTAGAGAAAGGGTATGACTTACCTTCACTGGAACAAATCAGGAGCCATTTCTATATGGAAATCCTTTGGGAAAATATTGTCCCTTTACCCCATTCCCTGCAGTTTTCACTGCTAGAGGGGACAATCAGACCCAGATATATTGCATAAAGGTTATCCGCTTAATGTCATTTGAACAATTATTGGTATCTCTCTTCCTGCACTTGTTCCAAACAAATAAATGTATCTTCTTTTTACTGCTGCATAAACAGGTGTCCCTTTTCACTTTGTTAAAGCTTAACCTTCAAAATCAGATTTTCCTTATAAAATAAAAGGGACATATATTTGATGGAGGAAAATGTAACTAATTTAATATCAGCATTAGATAAACAAATCCTTAAAGGGCTGCTGGCTATTGATTTACTTTCTGAGCTGATTTCTCTGGCTCAGAAACTCATTCCCATGCTTGGTGGGGAATACACATCTAAACCCTAGGGTTTGATCTACACTAGGGAAATTCCTCCCAAATTGTCAGTGGTTTTAGAAGTGATTTGCCAACACAGTTTTAAAAGTAATTGCAATTGTTGTTTAGAAGTCACTGTCTTGGAATCAAGTAAGAACAGTTTGGATTGTTTGGTGCTGCCAAGGACTTTAGCTGGCTTTTAAGCAAGAATTCAAGAGCCCATCTTAAGAAGTAATGACACTCCCAGGAGCTCTGAGTGGCAATGAGCCTCTGAGTTCACAGTTTTTTGCATTACTCCCAGTGTTCCTTGGATTTTTATTATATTGCACTGAATGAAAAGGGGCTTTTTTGAGACATGCTGCTCTTAGGCACCACACCCATGCAACATTTGACAGCAACAGATTGCAAGTGTTTTAACATAGTCCAGGTATTTATGAATTTGTGTCCCAATAGATAACTCCAACCAGTAAGTAGCGTTAAAAATGCACAGGCTGTCAGACTTCTTGGGTAATAGTGTCAATATTATTGACAATACTATGGTTCTGCATTAGGTCTTCAAATAAATTTCTGTTTGAAGTATAACATCTGTTAAAATGTAAGTTTGAAACTTGAACCTTCTTTCTGTGTATATTTTTATAATATATGCTGCATCATTTTATAGCACCAAGGATGACTTCACGCCAGGATCAAACAATTGTTATTTTAAAAAGGTCTTTTATTGTACACTCAGAGAATTTGTGGTCTTAACAGCTTGTTTATAAAGAAAACAGGGGGAAAAAAAAAGAAAAAGAAAAATAAAAGCCTTCTGTACTTTCTGTAGGATGAAAAGGACAGTCTCACAGGTTTGCTGCAACTATCCCTAAAACACTTATGTAACTGCATTTTGATGGGAAGAGATGCAAGGTTTCTATTAAATAACATCTGTATTTCCTGGAGATGAGGCCCTTTTAATAGCAAAAAAAAAAAAAAAAGTTTGTAGAGTAGGCATTTAGCTCTGCTTTCTCCAGTAGATGTCACTTGCAGTACATAATAATTCATGTAAAGAAGTCAGAATATATAGAAATGCATTGCTTTCCTTAAAATATGCAATACAAATTAAAAAGCAATTTTAGTGCCCTGTGTATGTAGTAAGTTTGGCATTTGGTTTATTTTAACAGATGGCATTGAAATAACAAAAGGTAAAGCATTTTTGTTTCCAACTGATCAGTGAGGATTGTGTCTCTGTCTCTTATTATTTGAAATAACAGAAGGAGAGAAATTTACTTGTTGACACGTGAAGTCTGTGTCACACATGATCTAATATTGTATTGACAACTAGGATTTGGCAATTATCAAATTTATTTTAAAGAGAAAATATATTACATAATTATTTTTTATTTCAGAAGTATTAGCATTTTGAATTAAATTTAGTAGGGAAAAATTATAGGACCCCAACAGCAGAGCTGTTTTCTTGTATCAACGAAAGAGAATTTGTGGGTATGTGAAGTATTTAAGGGAAGCTGTCTTACATTACAATTGATTAGAAATGTAAGTGGTGTTCTAGGAACTTCCTTTATGACTTCTATTATTTTGTAATCTATTTCTTTTACTATAATGATAGTGTGACAACACTGTCTTCAGTCTAATCCCTATGGACTTATATACGTGCAAAAACCTTGGTTTTGGGCCCTCAGTGCCTCAGGGATATACTGTGACTCCATGATCTCAAGGTCACTGCTGATGGTGAATTATCTGCACAGATTCACATTTTATAGCTTACACCATTTTCCTTGTCTCCAACTGACATGTCAGCTAAGAATCTACATTATAGGAAGAT
>JAVHNF010049858.1:0-14149 GCA_034783455.1 Micropsitta finschii
GGATGTCAATGGGAGCAAACCCATCCATGTCACAAACATTTAATGGCTTTCCTCTTCTTGCTCTCACACTGCCTTTCTGACAGAAATGAGGGGTTTGGCTCAGCAGAGGTGTCAATACACATCTTTCCTCCTTTCCACCAGTGGTGTAAGTTGCCTGGAGCTTCAATCTCCATGCTCACTATCGAAGCTCTCCCATCCAGCCAACTGCAAGAGGCACTGCAAGAACTCAAAAACCCCAGCCCCGGCTCTGTTCAGCCAGACTTACCAGTCTGTTTCCTTCTGCCTAGGAAAATTCTGTCGGCATTTCTCCAAGTCTTGTAAACTGCCTTGAGGATATGCCATTGGTTGAGGCTGCATGGCTGATCAATTCCTCCCTCTCCTCCCATCCTCCATTTTCCAGCTTCATCTCTTCAGCTGATGGATAAAACAGCAACAAAAAATCCCCAACAATTTTTAAAATTCCCATGGCAATAAATAGATAGATAGATTACAGTCAATTACCAGAAGCAGTTATTGATCAAGGCTGGTTTAGAAGTATACTTGCTTTTTGCAATCAAGCTTGCAATACAATTTGCCCTGCATTCAGCATCTATTTCAATTAAAATGAAAGGGGAGGAAATGTCACTTATTTTAAATAAAGAGCTTTCAAGCTATGCTTGCAGTCAGCTTTGAGGATCTAGGACAGATCAAAGCTGCTTTGAGAACTCATCCATTCTGCTTCAAATATGATAGTGCTTTGTCCATAGAAAAAATCAAGGCAGTGTAAGATATCAAAGGAGAAAGTACATTTTGGGCTTCCAAGCAGTGGTCTCAAACCTGGTGAAGTCTATCAGAATAATAACAGAACAGGAGTGACATTAATCCCCTCAGTCAGAGAGACCAAGACACTGGCAATTGCGGGCACTGCACCAGAAACAGTTTCTTAAATTAATCAAGCTCTGCCTTAATGATAGTGAAGTCATCTGTATGGATCAAAAGCCTTGGTTAATGCCAGCTTCTCAAAACTGACTGAAATCAGTCAATTATGAACAAGTTAGGAATTGAGGTTTACCCCAAACCTAATCCCTTTGCTGATTAGGACGTTATTCTAACTTCCAGCCTAGAGGCATTCAAGGGAAACATATCCTTTTCATCCTTGTTTTGGCATTGTCCGTTGAGTAATGTGTCTTTTGTGCCGTTCGATGCCTGCTCCTTGTGTACTGGCAGATAGCAATCACATCTCCTTTCAGCTCTTTGCCAAGTTTAGCGAACCAGACATCTTGGCACTCCGGTGTGTGATAGTTCATCATTCTTCTGAGCACCTAATTTTGTCTGCTTTTCTCTCTGCCTGTTTCAGTCTCTGTCTTCCTTGAATAAAGGTAGCTATTCACAGTAACCTAAAAGAAGTCTCTACCAAGGTGCTGCACTGTTCCAGTCACTCTCATCTCTGCTGTCACTCTGCTGTGTCTTCTCAATATTTCTTTCACCTGTCTTTTTGCTTTCTTGGGCTTGTGCTTCCTCCTACCCCTTCTCATTTCCACTCGCACCACTTTTTGTGCTGCTTTTCTTCACTGCTGCTTTTCTCATCAAAGGCCAAAATGAGTGAGAGAAGTGCCAAGTCCCCCTTTCCAAACCTGTTGATTGAACGTGCTGAAGAATAAGTGGTCTGCAGGGAATAAGATTTCTTGGGCTGTTAGCTTGAATGGAGCTGTCTGGTTCAGCCTTGTCAAGTCCTTGAGCACAATTTCTTACTGCAGAGCTCCACTGCTGCCCTTCCTGTCTCTAAATGTACTCTGAAAGGCTTTTGTATCAGTGTGTGAGGGGTATGGGTAAGACCTAATTTAGGGAATGGGAGAAGCAGACTTCATTACCTATCAGAGTGGTTTCATGCCCTTAAAATGTATTTTTCAAGGCAACTGGTCCTGATGTTGCATGGCCTGCTTCTCTTCTATCCATTGAAATTAGAGCCACTGTCCTGATGGTGTTTTGTCTATTTGTTTGGAGGTGACCTGTGTTAGCACAGAAAGAAATGTCTTAACTTGAAGTTCAGTTTGAACTTGTGATTAAGCTCAGTTCTTTTTATGAAGGAGGTACCTATTCTTACTTGCTATAGTTCTACCTTAAAGATGGGTCGAACTCCAGATCTTGTCAATGAAAAAGAAGGTTTAAATGAGAGATGAAACCTTCTGTCATGCTAGGGCACCACATTAGCTGGTTGCCGGCATGTTCCACACCACAGTGAGACCATATTTATTTTTGTGTGCTAAATGCTCTAGCAAGGATAATTGACAAAGAAAGAAATGAGTTGAGGTCCAATCCTTAAAGGAATTTCAAGTTGAACAAAACTAATGTGAAGGTTGATACTGTGACAACCTTGGCAGTGTCCCTTTAAATTATGCTTAATAAATACCATGGAGCTGAAGTGTTCTGCATATATTTGTAACAAACGGTTGCACAAATATTTGGCTCCTAACGATGAACTAAATGGTATGACATTTGCCTGGGAAAATTAATTACTTTAACGTGTGTTGTATAAAATATGAGGTGATCGTGTAATGTATGTGTATGCTGTAGAGTGCTGCTGAGTGACTAAGTTATTACCGAAGGAAATTTATGAGAAATAAACAAGAAATACTCAGAGATGCTGTAAATGTCATGTTATGCTCAAGGGCTTTTTGCGGCTGAATAATTTTTATGTGGATGAGAATGACAGGATCATGCAGCAAAAAAGTCACGTTAGAATGAGTTAATCTTTGTATTTGCACATAATTTTATTGGTATTTAATGTAGCTACGATGTTTTTGTTTCAGATTGTAGGGTCAATTCCTAATGAAGATGACATAATCAAATCAGACTGAACTGAGTGATCCACCATGGTCTCAGCACAAAATTTTAAATTGTCTTGGTTCAAGAAGAAAAGTTGCCTAGTAAAGAAGTGGGAAATAAATTGGTCCTCATACTTAAATCATGGCTGGTTTGGGCAAAGTCTCACTGCCTAATTTATGTGACCTTTTAGAAGACTGAAGTAATCTCCCTTAGAGGTGTTCCTCTGTGCAACTCTCACGTCTCGCAAGCAGGGAATGTTTAGAGACCGACAGATCTCTGCCCTCTCCTCCTACTAGGATGCTCTGCAGAGTCTACATAAGGCTGCATATATGAGCAAGAAATGGAAAGCAGTGAATTGGAGAAACATGAACTGGCGAGGGAAAAGAAGATACACACATTACTTCACAGACAAAAAGCATAGAACACGATGGACCAGATCTTTAAATAGTAGCAGGAAATAATATGGTTAAAAAAATCATGTCCATCACACTCATCTTCTTTTCCCTAACTGAGAACCTCAGAGAGGTGAGGCTCTTTCTTGAGCACTTGGCAGTATAATTTAAAGAACCAGGGCTGTTTGGTTTGGGAGGGATGGCAGGGGTGTCTCTATCTACTCCAGTTTTATGAAGAACGTGATAAACAAGGTCACAACCTGCTCAGTGAGTCTGTCACTGGCATTCTGTGATGCAGCAGTACTGAAGGCAGCTCCCCAGGTGGCAATCCTGGAGTCAGCTCCTACTACAGGAGAGGAACAGCTGTAGTGTGTGAAGGTGGAGGACAATGGTCATGAGAGAGTTACAGGATTTTTAAGCCTCAGGGAGTGAAGGAAGGGTAACACAAACCTGAAGCCAAAGTACTTGAAGGCAGCAGACCATAATGAACACATGGGATATTAGGTAAATTCTTATGATAGAATCATAGAATCACAGAATAGTTAGGGTTAGAAAGGACCTTAAGATCACCTAGTTCCAACCCCGCTGCCAATGGGCAGGGACACCTCACACTAAACCATTCCACCCAAGGCCTCATCCAGCCTGGCCTTGAACACTGCCAAGGTTGGAGCATTCACAACTTCCCTGGGCAACTACTGGAAGTGCTCTAAGAATGCTCCTGTTTTGTTTATGTGACTCATCCCAAGATGGTGGGGATCAGGAACAAAAAACTACCCTCTCGCCAGATTAAATCAGTTTTTAAAATTCTTTTGCGTAGTCTTGTAATAAATTCTGTTAGTGTTACAATAGTTTAGTGTTGTTCTTTGTACCTTGTTTCTTCTGGAAAATGTCTTTGGGGAAGCCTTCTTGGATGACCTTCTTGGATGTCCAACTAGAGAGGAAGGAACAGGCTTTTAAACTCTAGAGATTTCAAATCTTTTACATGCATATTGTACTCATACAAGGAAATGCATCAAATACATCAAATTTAATTGTAAAAAGCTTGTGTGTTTGGATGGGATGTGTGTGTTCATATAAAAATTATGTGGTAACTACCTAGCTTACTGTCTTAGTTTTTATGGTCATATTCTTGGGGTTCATTTTTCTGCATTATTAATGGATGTTTTAGCTATTAGCGGAAATATTTCTTGTAGAAGTTTTTCATGGAAGCTCTGCTGATCTTCATGCTTCTAAAGTGAGATGCAAATGTGTGTGAACTATACACATGCTCAAACTGTAAACCAAGTGTTTGTAATCTAGCTACCGCTCTTTATTAAATATTTGCTATTGTGTGATTGTTTTCAGCTGCTTATCACTTCAGGTGTCTTTAACTTTTGGACTGAAGTTTTCCATGCTGGCTGCCTGCATTCCAGTATATTTTAGTCAAAATGGCTCCACAGTTTCTAATAATGAGATTAATAAAAAGCGTATTATGCATTTATGAAAACTATGCATTTACGAAAAAGAAATACTCTGGAGGACTTTTCTTGAGACGCTCGCGGTCCTCTCTTATTTAGAAATTCAGCAAAAATCTGGTTTTTGCTTCTGAATTTTCCAGTGCTACTGACAAATCCTAGTAAAACATTGCTTGTCTCAGCTCGTGTACCCAAATCAAACTGATGCAGGGACGACCTCCATTAAAAGCCCCTGAGGAGGTACATGGTTCTCCTGTCAGAGCAGGGTCTGAACAGGGTTATTAACAAAGATTGAGGCCATATGCTGAGGATGTGCATATTTCATTTCTGAAGGCATTTTTATCCTGGACTCAGAGAAAAACATGAATTCTGTAAAATAAATGCTGTGCTGGAGAGTACTGTGAAGACAAGGTGAATATGAAGAGGTCTCAGCTTCTGGGCTGCTGGGCTATAGGAACAGCAGGACTAGGGTTGTGTTGAATTCTGCAGCAAAACCTGTCAGCTTGATTAGCTTAATGCATATTCCCAAATAGACTGGGGACGACACAATTATTTTAGGAGCTTGATTTGAAAATCTTAATAATCTTCTCTGAACTCTGTCTTCAAGAATGGAGAAAATTAATTCCACATAATCATACTTAAGCAATCATTTATTAGCTTAGGCAGTTGGTTTTTAGAACTAATAGAGTAAATAAATTCTGTTCAAGTAAGTTTTATGCATAAATGTATGATTAAATAATGCTTTTCACATTTAAAAAACCCTAACAAAACAGAAGTTATTTGTATTTGATGGTCCAGCAAACCTGCATGTGCTTCCAGTCTCTCGTTGTACCCCTTTTGGGAAAAACCCAGCATGGTTAACGAGTTGGAATGCAGCACAATTTATATGCTTTAACAAAAAAAAAAAACACATGGAAGAATGCTGCCCGTCAGTATTTGTTAACAAAGTGAAGCATGATTTCAAAAACACTTCGTGATCTTGATTTGCTTGAAATAGTTTGTTTACGGATTTAGGCCCAGATTTGACAGTTGGGCATCCTACATGAATATTCCAGAAATGTGCAACATCATACTTTATTAAAATGCAGGTAGAAGCATTGCAGTGTTGCTTCTGAAATGCTGTATTCATCATGAGAGACATTGATGAGGTGCCTTGTGCTGTGTTACAGACTGTGCCCCGTATCTGGGTGGACATCTTTGGGCTGGGTTCTAGAAAGATCAGTCTCCACTGGTGATAACATCATGGATCCTTCCTGATGTGAGCTGGATGGCGTCTGGTGAGGGACTGGGTCTCACCTGCATTGCCCACCTCGACAGTGGTGCCCAGGAAAGGCTTGCAACTAGAGGTAGCTCCACGGGCCCAAGGAAAGTTGATGTGAAAGTTGATTCCAGACAAAATAGTGCCTCAGGGACTAAAATAAGCCATTCCAGTTGCAAACTTTTGTACTGATATGGCTGTGTTTGGCATATTCAGTGGCATAGAGACTGTATTAGAGAAGGAGAAGGATCACACCCTGAGGGACATGGTGGTGCTGGTGAAAGCTGCTGATATCAGCTGGGGCTCTGTGTACTTCTATATGTCTGTCTTCAAACCCCTCAAATAACTGAGTCCAGATCATGTTCAGCTTTAGTTAGGGGATAAAGATTGATGCAAAATATTTAAGTAGCCAGAGTAAAGTATGAAACAGTAGAGCTTGTTTACAAGTTCACCCAGGAGATGAAAAGCTCCCTTGTTTGCTGGCTGCCACTTTTAGTATTGTTTTCTTAGTTTCTAGAAACATTCTTCAGACTTCAGAGGCCCCTGATTTTAGGGAGGGAAATAGGAGCACAGTCAAACCTGTGATGCTTGATGGCTTCAGAGAGGAATTTTTCAGCAGTTTTATTAATAATGAGTCCTTAAAAGCACTATGGAAAAGAAAGTTACAGCAATCCTATAAAGGAGACCCTAAGAATCACCACTACCTTTATCACTGACTGAAAAAATAAGTTCTTAGTATAAGGAAAATTTTAGGAAAAATTCAAACTCTACTTCAGTGAGCTGACACAGGCAGTACAGTAATAATGATAAACTTTGTAAAGCAAAGTGTCTCTTATTAATGTACTGCAAAGTACTCTAGAGATTCTCAGTTCTCAAATTAAGCTATAAAAGATAATAGTGCTTATAAAGTTTCTGCACAGTGAATGATTTCATGGCAATGGCTTTGTTTGTTTTAATGATCTGAGCAGAGGGCATTTGCCCAATATCTTCAGCATTCCCAGGGGTAATAGGTGCAGCAGCTCCATTTCACTGTTTCACTGACATTATAGGGGTGCTTTTTTTGCAGCTGTATTATGGTGTATACTGTTTAGATTGTAAGTAAGTTTTGAAGTTAAAAACTTCAGTAAGGAAACAAAAGTGGGAGTTTGCAGCCGCTGTGATTCAGCTGCTCATAGAAACAAATACATTTATTTACATTTACATAATACATTTGGGTAATAGTTGAGGGCCGCGACTTTTTAATGGAATCCATAATCTTAATGTAGTTCTCCATGACTATTCTAAGTGATGACGTTTGATGTTTTGCTGGTAAGCTCATCCAAGGAGTCAAGGACCAGCTGGGGATAGAGATAGAGTGACCGTCTTCCATCTCAGATGACCTTTTGCCATCCCAAAACCAAGTATAAGCAAATGTTTTTTGACCTTCCTGTAGAACAAAAGGCCCTTATGCTGTCTCTGCCCAGCTTTAACTCCCATGTATGTGCTTTCCTAAAGGGCAGGGGTGTCATAGTGAAGTAGGGAATTTTTCATCTAGCTAACTAGAATAACAGAGGAAAGTCTTAACTTCAAAGACTAGACTTGAGGTACCGCTAACAGATTTTAATTGCATGCTGTGTGTTTCCTTCGTGATACTTTCTTTAGGTCTCCTTTGTCTCTTTTCCATTCTCTGTCATAAGATTGACTTAGTAATCTCAGGAAAACTATCTGGAGGAGAACCGTGTTGTATTGTTGTGAGGTGATTTCTTTTTGTTCTTTTAGTGTAAATTATTTTTCTCTTTTAGCAGAAAAATGTTTGCATTGATTCCATAAAGAGCTCTAGAAAAGCAGATATTGCAGGCATGGTTCGCATACAGGGCTTTATGCAAAGCTATTTACACACAAGTGTATGCACAAATACACAGTTTTCAGACACACTTTGTATAGCTCTTAGAATGATGAGAGGCCATTGCATGTTGCTGTCATATGAAGAAGCTGCAAGAAAGCTCCTCTGAATTAGGAAACTTCTTAGACTTTTCATGGGCTTTGAGCAGAAAGATTTTTCAGACTAGGAAGATATTTGTGATGTTGTTTGCTTTTTTAATTTAGCAGATCTGTCTGGTTTTTGAAGGAAGGATTAAAATAAAATAAGGAAACTAGATCCCTTGCTCCCTTGTAGGGGAGGTTTATTCCAGTTGTCAGCACTACTAACTTGCCTATAAAATGCTTGTGCATTGCCCAACTGCTTTTGTGTGTTTCAATTAAAATTCGGCATTGTCAGTTCAGGTTTGTTGCAAGTGCAGATTGTGGTTTATATTATGCATCTGAGTAATGGAAGGCAAAGTGTATCTGTGTGAAAAAGCCCTTTAGTTGGAAACCAGAGTTGAACTGCATTCAGTTTTTGCTAATGCTGCTATTAAGTTTGTGCTATTTTAATAGTTTCCCAAAGTGATAGTGTTACTAACAGAAAATAGCCCTCTGAGCTGGCATTTTTGGTATTTGCTTCTGGCTACAAGGTAAATTTGGTTTGGTTATGTTAAAAACATAGTTCTGTCTGCAAATGCATATTAGATTTGTTTCCCCCTTGTCTGTTCTGTATGTTTTTAATAAAAAGGACAAGAGCCTTTTTTTGACTTCTAAAATAAATGTAGAGCTTCAGTCTTGCCATGAAGTAGCGATGGATAGAAAATTGGTTCTATCTTGATGTTGCAACATCAGTGTTGCAACTATATCGTTGTATCTTGATGATGCAACAGGAGCAAAACCTTTGACATCACGTTGATAATTGAGTTTTAGAGTTGTGAAGATATACATGCTAGAAAATGTCCTATTACAAATCCATAATGTGTTCTGAATCAACGTGCCAGGGTTGGTTGGTTTGGTTTTGGTTCTGTCAGCGTGCTAGGGAACAGATTTTTATATACGTTACTTTGATTATTTTTCTTGCATATCATTTAAAACCAAAGGACACCAACAAACTTGAGACAACAAGTGTGAGGTGAGAAAAGTGAGGAAAATGCCTAGATCAATCAGGATTAGTCTCGTTGGCTTCTGTATATACTGGATAACAGCATGCTTCTTCCAGGAAATTGGATTCTGAAGAGAACAAGTAATTCTTCCATTTGCTGTAGAAAGACAGACCTGTATGTGGATCCTCTGGATGTTGCCCCTTCAGTGACAGTAGCCCTTATTGTTTGCTCTTTAGGAAGACAGGAGAGCAGGGCAGTGATCCTGGGTGGCATGAGGTGTAGATACTTTGAGCTGGAAGTGGGATAATGCAGTCGGGTCTGTGCACCATTGCTGAATGGGAGACTCTAGTTTACCTGTGGGTTCTGGGATGACCATCCTCCCTTGCAAAGGTTTTCTGACACCTTCATGTTCCCTTAGGTCAATGGTGTGAAGAAATGCTTCACACCCTTACAGAAAGTGAGCGCCATTTACAGCATCAGCATACAGCCCCACAGATTTTGCATTTAAAAAGAATGCAAAGCACAGATATTTGGTTTGATGGTAATTAACTTTGAACAGTATACCAAAGTATTTGGCACATTTAGAAGTGTTTTAAAATCAAGGTTTCAGTTTGTTTCTGAGAAATTTCGTAGTTAACCCAGTTTCTGCTCTTGATGCATGAGTGACTGGGTACCATATGATGAACTGTGTTATATAAGATGTTCAAATTGTTGATCCAAAATTCTAGCTATTTAACTCTTCTGGGATCTTAGTGTTTCTTGTTTTATTTTTGTCCTGTTTTCTCTTTTCAGTATTTGAAGTGTTGATATGAAGCCCTTTTCTGCCAGCGCTGTTAGCAGAAAGCACTTATGTACACCCATCTGCCTGTTCCTTGGGCATGGGAACGGGTTGCACTGTCAGAAGCTTTTAACTATGTATTATAGATTAATACAGGTGGGATTTTTTTCTGCTTTGCCCTCTATTTCCTCTAAATAAGTTTGTGTCTTGCAGCAGGATATAGTGGAATAAGAATCATCAGCATCATTCCTTCCAGCTGCTTCCTCAACAGAAAAACTGGATTTTATTTGGATGAGCTTTTCTGTCTCCTGAATTTTTTGAAAGGAAGACAGTTTGTCCCCTTCCATACATCTTTCCCACCCAGATGTTTGGCTCTTTATTGTATTTTATTAATAAGTCCAATGCTTTCTTGGTTGTAGGGCTTCAAAAGAAAGCAGATGCTCCTATTAGAAAACATGCTATGATATTAGGAGCTTAATTATCAAAGGCATAAAGTCAGACTCTCATTACATATTCCACTTGTTTAAAAAGAAAAAGAAAAAAAGGTCAAAAGTAGGCTTTGTTTTTATGGTAAGGCTGATGATACACTAACAGCTGGGAAATACAAAGCTGCAACTCCATGGCTGAACAAGGGGGATAATGATTGTTCATTTGCAGAGATCATTATTTTCTTTTGCAGTGTTTCTATTCGTAGCTGTGAAGCTTTAATTACAGTTCATAATTATTTGTAAATGATGTCTGTGTAGGCTCTTCCTATAGGAATCTGTGTTGTTATTGGCAGACGGTTGCTGGGGGGAGAAGACTGGCAGGTAGGCTTGAAAAGACCAAGCATGTAATCTTATGGGTATCTGAAAGTAAATGTTATGGTTTTGTACTTAAAAGGGTGTTGTGAAACACAAAACAGGGCCAGAGAAGTTACATTTCCCTAAACACATGGATAGTACAAGGACAATTGAATGGGATGTTTGCTTGAGAGAAAGAAAACAGCCAGATTTTCCTTGATACCCATTTTTGAGTTGTTTGGTTAAAAAACTCAGAGGGGTTTTTCTCCCAGTTATTAAAGAAAGTGCTGTTAGTGTTGTGTTACTAACACACTTCTTCAGTTGCATGCAGTTACTTGCCTCAGTAATCCAAACACTGTATATGAGCATAACAAGAATGGTTTTAAAATATGGCAACATTAGGATATATCTGTTATTAAAAAATGTTGGTAGAAAATAGATAGGGCACCAGATCAAAAAAAAAAACCACAGATACGGTGAGTCCTCAGTGGGTTTTTGATTTTGCCAACTGGTATTAGAAATGCTTCCTGAATTACAGCTGAAGTGAGGGAGTTGAAATCCTGTTCTGTCCATGCTAAACAAGGACTTTTCAACTAAGAGAATTTCACAGATTTAACTGATAACAGCATTACTTCCCATGCCTTTATGCAGTTTGTTTATGTAAAAAGCTATCCTTCAAGGACAGGAAAAAAGAGCCTCTGCTTTTGTGTGTTGAGTAATGAGGGATTTGGGAGAATGAACTGTGTAGTTCTCTGGAAAATGAGATTTAGCTGATCACCTCAGGATACTGCTTCCCAGCTGTGCTCTCCCCTTGAATCTTGTGAGTTATTTTGTGAATTGTTTTCCAACAGATTTTTTGAAGAAGGCCAGGCTTAAAGGAGAGTCTGTATTGTTGATGTGCCTGGAAATGAAGAATCCCTGGTCTTTTACTTAGTTAAAAGGGTTTATCTGGTGTGATTTTACAATGCAAATAGAATTGTTTTGGATTTGTAGACTGATACACTCACTTGAGAACAAAATCAAATTAATAAAACCTATGCTTTAGCTTTTTCTACTTACCAGCAACACCTCTGTTCCTTAAGCATTTTATAGATTCTTAATCCACAGGTAGAAGTTACATCTACTTTACTGATGGGAAGGGAAGCCCAGAGAGATCAGGTAACATGCCAAAAAATACAAAGTCCAGTCTCCCAAGTTCAAGATAAATACGAGAAATGCTAAACCAGTATTTTGTTCCTTTTCTCATTTCTAGGTTGAAAGTTGGAGTAAAGTTGTATTTATTAATTGTCACTAAGAAATACTGTAGCAATTATACATTTAAATACCAAAGTTGCTCTTTCTTTGGTGTTGTCTAGATTATTTAGCAATAAAGCAGAGTTCGTTTTTCTTTGCATGGTCAAAACCACCATAGACTCAAGTGAAACTTTTGCTTGGATATGACTTCTGATACAGGCTCTATGTTAATTCAGTTATCTAGTGTCATTCAGAGGGTAAAATTCAAGTAGATGCTCTGCAAAGCATCTACTTGCAAAGCAGAGCATCTGGAGACCATGTTATGGCAATGGTTTGAGTCTCTGGATTGTTGCATTAAGTTCAAAGCTCAGTCATAGTATAATAATGGAGACACAATTTAAACTTGCTGGGTTTGTTACTTACTGGGCAAAATGGGAACCTGATCTTAATGGAGGCAAGCAGGAACTGCTTTGTGTAGGTTGCTGTAGTTTAGCATGAAAATCAAAACTGGTAGAATACGGATCAGCAAACCTCAGGATTATTCAGTCATCTAAAATCTGGTGCAGTTCTGTTGGAGAAATTTTAAGTATTTGTTATAACAAGGGTCCTTTCTGGGTACAGTCATACAGGTTTTGAAGTTTTCTATAGTAGTGGAAGTAAAATGGATTTGTGCAGTACATGATCTGTATAGGCAGTCTGAAATAGTTGTACGCCTTGTTTAGGTTGCAGATGTGACTGCCTTCTTACACTGACTGCAGCTATACTGCAGAACACTGGGAACACCCTGCAGCTGATGTGCTGGGCGCTCTCTATGGTTTCTTTAAACTGGGTTTTACTCATCTGGATTATGTTCGATTTGCATTTCTTTGTGCAAGCATGCAGATGATGTTGGCTCCTGAGACACTGTAAATAAACCACATGAATTCTTGTGGTGTGGCTTGATTCACAGGAACCCAGAACTAGCTTTGTGTAATAATGTAATGCATGTAAAATACTAGTGGGCCTTTCTGCTACGTTCTGTACCATCCTGAAGAGCTGCTTCTCACAGCAGATGGACTTTGGTAGCACTGATTGATGCAGCCTTCCAGGAACTTATGAAATTCTTATCAGTCCTTCTTCAGTTAATATGGTAGCAGTTTATTCTAATTCAGTTGTATAGTTCATGTTTTATTCTTTAGCAGAAAAGGATTTCCTTTAGTCATGACCCAAGTGCACAGGATGCTACATCCTTGAGAGTAGCTGAGCACCTTCACTTCCCAGTGGCTTATGCAGCAATCCAAGTGCTGTACAGATAGTAGTTTTATTCTCCAACAGCTTCCATATTGAGTGTCTCTACAGAGCCAGTTCATTTTTCATTAAATTAGCACAGGTTCACTGTTCTCTTCTGCATTTTGCATTTGCCAAAATGAGCATTCTGTTGTGCTTTTTCATTCATACCAAGCATTTAGACAGAATTCGGAATAATGTTGGATAACTCCTATTAATCTCTGAATGTTCAGATTCTCATATATGTTTACATCCATAGTCCCCAACACTGTTCAGTGAGAGGATTGTGCCATTCTGTGTCCATATGCTGCTTGGGATTTTTCACATAGGAGATGCTGTCTTCTGGGCTTTCTTTCCAGAACACTCAAAGTGCAGATGTTTCTGCCTTCAGAAACGAAGTGCAGCTTGGCTGAATTTACACAGTCTGCTTTTTACAAGCAAAGTAGGTGTGTGTGTCTGTATCTTCTTTGTGTATGTTAGGATTTTTGGCTACTCTAACCAGTTCGGTGGGAGAGGTTGGTTTCAGCACCCTTTCCCTGGCAGGTGCTGTCAGTGGAGGGGAGTGCTGCTGGATCTCCCAGGAATGATGGGGATGGTTGAGATCCCCATCATTTGCTGCAGGAAGGGAGCACTGCTCATTTGCTTCTCTTCTGCAAAGTCTGTCAGTGGAGATGGCAAATGACCGTGTGCTCCTGTTACACCTAAAAGCCTGGATAAAGAACTTGGGAAGCTTGTGTTGGCTAGTGAGAAACTGGGAAATGCACTGTGTACATGTGGAAAATGGGGAGTTTTTAAACAACAGACATTACTTGTGTCTGTGTCGTAGGTTCTCAAAATGAGGTGAAAGGAAGGAAGCCAGAAGAAACATTTTGTTGAAGCAGCAATGAGTTGCCGTGGGGGAGGAGGAGGAGAGAAACATGTCTCTCAACTTATGCTCGGCTCCATGTTCATAATGATCTTAACAGCGGATTGGCGGTGGCTATGTTGTGTTCTCCTAAGGTGTTTCCACCTTGCACGCACATCCTACACAGTACAGCCAGTAACCTTCCTATCCTGCTGTTGCTTATCAGGGTGGTCAGGTTCTGCCACTGTGACTCACAACCACGGTTTTTCCATTGCTGTGCAGTGATGCTACATGCCCTTTGGAGTGTAGCTGGATGTTGGATGCTCATCTTCTTGAGAAATGTAGAATTCCTGGGGTTTCTGGCAACTGCCCCTTTCTATTAGAAGTCATGG
>JAVHNF010049858.1:17316-27461 GCA_034783455.1 Micropsitta finschii
AATATTTTCTTTTTGCAGTTTGTGTGAGGTTCAGATGGTGGTGTCTTTCCCAGGACCAAATCTGAGGAAAGTGGTGAGGATGAAAACAAATAGAGTTGATTTTTCTCTTAAGTATTCAATCACTTAAATGCACAGTAGCCGAAAGTCTTTATAGCACAGCTATATATTTGTAAAACGCAATGTTTTGCTTTGGTTTGCTTCAGAGAATCGTGTAAGATTGCAGTGGATGAATGAAAGCAGAAGTAGAAGCAGAGTTCCTGTTGCAATCAGAAAGGAGGCAACAGATGGAGCAAAAAGAAAATCTCTAGTCTTTCTAGTCTACGTTTTCTCTTTGCCATCTGATCAGTGTAACAGGATGTGTTCCCACCAGGGTCTCTGGCGGTTGTGAAAAGTATAATAGTTATATCCAAGATCACACCTTACTGTAGTTCTGTCAGTTTTATTTACTTTTCACTCTCTTTTTCAGATACACATATTTTTACTTTTTGATCCTTCAAGCAGGTTAGTTTAACACTTCTGTACCACACTAGTATAAAAGGATAAAGGCACAGCTTCACTCTAGTTGCTGGGCCATGCCAAAATGTGTCAGCATAGGTCCTGGCCCATTCTGTACATGCAAACATGCGGGTCTGTTAGGAAACAAACACAAGACTCCTCTCTTTACATATCAGTTCTGTTTTAATGGAAATTTATGGATAATGCAAAGTGCAATAGAAAGGTCATAGCTTTGCATGCTGTTAAAAATGGAATTTGCCTTTTTTCTGATCTGCTGTCGAATTGGCTAGGCTGCTTTTTTGTCTTCCCTGGCTGCATTAGAGCTGAGGGACCTGAAACTGTTGTGCACATATGACTGATGGAAAGTCTGCATGTTGAAAATACTCATTAAATAGCTTGCTTAGCAGTAACTGTGAAGCATTTTGTAAGTACTGAATTTGGGTTTTAGTTGTGAAGAGGCCCAACAAGCACTGAGCACTGCACAGGCTAGCCCCAGCAGCTTGTTCCATTTCCTGACTTCTGTCCTGCTAGCCACCACCGAGTTCATTATCTGCCAAGAGGGAAGAGTCTTTTGCAGTGATAGAAAATGCTCACTTAGGGCAATCAAGAGATATTAGTACTTTCTTTCCCTTGAGTCGTTAAGGGAGAACTTAAACCTGATTCAGTGCACTGCCTTCTAAATTTTAAGGCCTGAATGAACTCTGTAACTGTTTCAGTGTTCTGTAATGTTGTTCAAATTCTTCCTAGCTGAAGAAGCAGTGAATGCCGAAAGTGCCTGTGCCATAGGGGTTTTTCAGCACTGTTGGGTTCTTAACTAGTTTATCAGAACTGTTGAAGGTTTGGAAAATAATTCTACTTTTAATAAAAAGTTAATTTTTGAGAAGGTGAAAGTATTTTGTTCTGTTAAGAATCAGAAATTTATTCTATCTGATACAAAGATGTAACAAGAAGAGAATTTGCCTGGATGTTAAAGTATTAGTGCACATCTCTTGAGTATCTCTAAGATGGGGAGAGAAATTAAAAGGCTGAAAACAGAAGGCATCAAAATTGTGGATTTATAAACCAAAATCAAGAGTTATAAGGCTGAAAATGTGAATGTAAACATGGACCTGCTCTTATAAATATAGAAGAAACTCAGGCCTCTGGAGAAAAAGCTTGGGAAATACTTGCAGCATCCACTTGTAGTCATTACAGAATAGTTACCACAGTGTTAACATCCAAAAGAAGTATGTGCTGCGATGTATGTATATTACACTTGCTCAGTTGTGTATTTTAGAATAAAATAACCTGATACGAAATGGGTATTAGTTACATAGAGCACTCTGAAGGGCTGAAAAAGCATCTTGAGGACCTGACACTCAGAAATAATACCATTTTAAAGACTATTTTGTGCAGCTTTTTGTGACAGAAGACATTACATGTAAAGACATTTTCTTTTCTTTTTTTTTTTTTTTTCCTCCTTAATTTCTACTTTCTCTGCCTTTATGTTGAGATATTTGGGTAAGAAAAAGGGAAAACATCTTAAATCTATTCTGTAACCTCATTTGATTTGAATGCAAATGACTGGATTTCAATACAAGTAACTAATCAGTCAGCCTTGTGCTGTGTTTTGAGACAAAAATGTGTGCTCCTCAGTAATACTGGCGTAACAAAATTGGGCAAAAAAAAATCCAGCAACATCATTAAGACTGAAAACTTGTCTTTTAGCAGCTAGTTTTCATTCAGTGTGTTCTGAGGAAAATTACATTTATCAGGTGCTAGGCTTGCTTGGTTTCAGTGACACACCTGAGAAGAGATCCTTTATGTCCTCCAGGAAAGGGCTCTAATGAAGCCTTCTTGAGCTGGCTGGCTGTGCACTCTGAGCTGCCTGCAAAGTAGGTGCCCAAAGGAGCATGAGACTCTTCTCTGAAGTTTTGGGCCATCTGAGGTACTCAGCCTTATGCTTCAGGGTACAAGCTAGTCCCTAGATTTTACAAGTCAAGGAAAAGGGTGAAATGCAGCTGGGGAGTGGGTTGGTGGGTTATTCACACCTGCCCACTGAGCCTGGTCTTGCACTGTTCTCCGAAGCAGTGGGTGCTGGAACTAACAGGGACACTGGGACCTCTGCTTCAGGAGATGGGCCTTGGGTTCAATCCAGCACTGCAAGCCCTGGCTAGACTCATTAGCTAAAATCCATTAGTAGATCATAAGATCATCATAGACATAGTGTCAACCTGAATCCACCTGTGTCACTGAGTTTGGAGATAGCGGGCCAAGCATTATTACATGAAGGATGACTGGGAGTAAATGGGTTCTCCTCCAAGTCCTCTTTTCTTTCTTTCTTGTTTTCTAATACAGTCATCTCCCTAAACATGTACTTGTCTGCTATTTGCTTTCACCCTACAAAAGTGAATATATCCTGGTTTTTAAAAGCTGGATGTGCAGCAACTCTAGTTTTCAGTGAGCTGCATATATCCCTGCCATGCAGAAATAGTAATATCAAGAAAAACATAACCACCTTTTCTTGTGTAGCCTATGGGTGTTTCTAACCTTAGCCTAATGTCTAAAGACACCCAATAGTGTCATCTGTGTTACAATTGAGATTTTAAATAGATAATTGACAGCAAGACATGCAAAGGTATTTAACCTCAGAAGATTGTTAGAAAACCATATTATAGTGTTAGCAGACAGCACTCCCTTTTCCTGCTCCAGAAAAGAAGGGGAGCAGCTATACATGAAATGCTAATAATCTCACTGTGGTTTTGAATAGACTAGACTTGAGAGCCTTGAGTATTTTTCCTCTTCCCTTTTAACTGCAATTTTGTTATTGTATTGCTGCCCCCATCTCTGCTAAATATGGCTTTTGAAATGTAAATTATATCATGTTCTCAGAGATGCATATGACACCCTCAGCACTGTTCCTCTTTGCACTTCAAAGAGCTGTGTGGTCACACTTTGCATCTCAGCAAAATCGCAAGATTTGCCTTCTGAAGATTTCCTTTAATGTGTACAATCAATCCCTGATAATGTGTTTTGGGTTTTTGTTCCCTGGAGTCTGTTAATTTTAGTGTTGCTACAGGTCATCAGGAAACATAATCTCTTCTTTTTTAATTTTTCAGTGAACGTGCCTGAGGAGAGGGGAACACAAGAGAGGAGAGACAATTGAACATCACCGTTGGCCAAGACCTGAAAAAATGGTGCTGAATGAACAGAGGATTAGAACTTCATTGTAAAAGGGAAATAAAGTCTTGGCAGGCGATTCACTTCATTTCCACATTCATCATGGCCCAAATCCTCTGGCTGGCTGGTTGATGGGACTGTCCAACGCTTCCTACTTAGGTTCAGTGCAGAACCCCTCTGTCTACAGATCAAAAGACCTGGGATCAGGTGGGAACTTGATGGTGCCAAATACAGGAATGGAAAGAGAAATGGACTCTAACGAGCTAAGATGGAAGTGACTTGACAGCTTCAAGCTCAGCAGTTGTCTCCAGTAAGGACAGGTTAAGACAGGAGTCTCAAGCTTCGCTGGGAGAGCAGTATGCAGGAAGCTGGTTTTCAGGCCACAAATGCTTTCACAGGTAAGGACTTCTGTTCTAGTTCAGCGGGAGAGCTAAGTAGAGTTTAGAACATAAATTGAATAGGTCCTGGCTGTCGTTAGTGCCTTGTAGTACTTTTAGTTTTAATAGAATTTTAAAACAGTTCACTTGAAGAACAGTTCAACACTTGTATTAACAGTGAAATACACAACCGTCTGTATTTCAGGCCCACTGAAATGGATAGCCACAAGCTTTAGGGAAGGTGTATCTCAACTTTCCTACTTGAAGTGCTTATTTACAGCTTAACAATAAGTGGCATCCTAGGTCAGTATAAAACATAGTCTGTTAAGTTGCTCTTGTGTTCAGCAAGGAAGTTTGGCGAGAGCATAAGATGGACATAGTTCATATCAGGAGGCTTCTCAGAAGCATGTCGGTGTTGAGCTTTTATCTTGTCAGCTGGAGCACATCTCTGGGCAGAACTTGCCAGGTACCTTCTGCTAGTACTCCCATCCCACAACACTGGTAAGCTGCAGTGCTTAAACTGTCAAAGCCAGAGGGTTTAAACAGTAACTGTTTCACCTAAGTCCAATGTATTTCTCTGTAGATAACATTAAAAATAATGTGATGAGAAAGACGATACCAAAGGTGGTGTGCGTCCCTGAGAAAAGCTCCCTCTAGTGTAAAGTCCACTGGAATTCATTCAGTGCTTTCCCTGTCTGAACTGGTTTCTTATTTGAGAGGTGAAAGGAGACAGGGATCAGAAGATCCTGCTGCTATGTTTCCACATCTGCTGGCCAGCTGAGAGCCTGCAATAAGTGGGTAGAAAATGAACTGGATATTCCTCTTGCTTTAGTAGGTCTAGATAATGGATTAGTACCACAGTGAAAGTTTATGATGTGCAACTAGTTTATTTTTCCAATTTAAAATTTTTGCCTTTAAAAGAAGTTTAATGGATTGATGGTTGTATCTATGGAAGATAATTTTCTGTCTCAGGCTGCTTTACCCTGGATTGCTTGATTTTCTAGGAGCTCTTCCTGGAAGGAAGAGCAAAACTGTTCATTTCCCTGTGGGCAGCCTTCTACTTTGTCCTTTCCCAAAACAGATCCACCCTCAGAGGCTGGTCCCACCCTTCTGGCTGCAATGGAGTGGCAGCTCTGTGTCTGGTTGTCCACACCAGCACATTGGTTTGGAGCAACAGCGCAGTTCTGAACTGTCTCCCTCATCTTGTGTTGTTTTGATTTACAACACGGTTTTCATGTGTGTCAGTGAGATGTGTCTTGAAGGAGAGGAAATGGGAAGCTCTTCTCCACATGTGCTCCAGTGCTGATGGGAGATGTGACATCTGGGACCACTGCAGGGTTCTGCTGCCTCTGCCTGGACAGCAGCGTGCTCCTACAGCTCCCCACTGCCATTCTTGTCCTGTTTGTGCATCTTTTTCCTCGCTACTCTCTGCCAGCCTTTAGGTAGTTACTACGGGGGTTTTGACGCTCCTTTGCTCTCCACCAGAATCCTACTGTGTGGGTATCTGTGGGTATCTTACCTGCCCTGCCTTCTGTGGCTCACTTCTTTGCTGAAAACCTTACTACCTTCAACACCTTTGCAATACTACATTATTTTCTTTCTAGCTTTACACTCTTGCCACAGCATCTGCTATCTCTTAGCTCCCAGAAGGTAGGGGTTGTTGGCAGGGTGATCAGGGTGCTTGGGCATCGGGGTGACAGAAATCTGGTAACCTTGTGACTGCTGCTGGGTGGAGGAAACGTGGCAAACAGTGTGCATAAAATTCAGGGAGATGAAACTGGGGTTTCTGAAGTCCCAGGACAACAGTCAGATGGTGAGACAACCCTCCAGGTTCAACCTATTCTGGAGGCTTTAACAGTGTGAAGGTTGCTTGGTTTGTCATAAGAAATTCTTACATTGTTTTGGAGCTGCCCTCCAGTAAGTATGTTAATAAACGTTTTCAAATCTTGGTAGCTGTACTAAAGAATTACTAAGTATCGAATTCAGTTACACCATGCATTCAGGAAACTTGTAAAGGCTGAAATATCATTGCTTTATATGAGGAGAAGGCAAGGACTTCTCTTTCTTCCAACTAATATCAAATCGATACTCATATTTGCTTTTTGGAGATCCTTCCTGTTCTTTTATATAATGCATTCAGCAGTAAACAGTAAGTATGTAGTTCTTAGAGAAATTTACTGGACTCTGTTATGTTAATTTAAGAGTTGCAATAAAAGTGTAATGGCAGGCGCATATGGTTGCTTCTCTAATCCTTGCTATACTGCTCCTTAGTTTTACTGGAATGCCAGTTTAGAAAACAGCAGCTGCTGGTGGCAGAGGGGGCATGACCACATGCAGAAGAGAGCTAACTTGTGTAGAAAAAGCTTTGGTATCTGTAACCTGTGCACTGTTAATGCTGAATCTAGTCATGCTAAGTTATTACAGCTATTGCAACAATCAGAGTAATCATTTCAATTTACAACTGAAGGGAGTGCTGGCAAAAGAAGCCTGGGAAGACGATGCCTCAGTGTAGCCGCCTTCAGAGTATTTCATAAACCTCCTTTTTACCTTGCTAATCGTTGTAACCTGGAAAGGCTTACAGTTAAGGCTAGGAGGTATTTTGATCCCGTCTGTATGCTCATTTTACTGGCACAGATGCCAAAGCTGCTCTTTTTTGCAGATGGTTCTAGTTCCAAGAGATGGGCTCATTCAATCACTTTGTCGTGTGTTTCTAAACAACAGCTTATAGTTAGAGTTTTTACACTTTAGTGGGTAAATACTAATTTCAGTAGGTCATGTAAGTATAATAGGTTCAGGATTACCACATGTAGAAAAGGCAGTGGGAGGGAAGTGCTCCTAGGCTTGATTAGGAAGGAGATGGCTGAGCCTGTGATGGGAAAAGCCAAATTGAATGATAGCAATCATGAAAAAGTGAGCTTATCGTTCTTCAGAAGGTGAGAAGAGAGAATTTGAAAATAAAAGCAATAATATGAAAGAAAAGAGGTTTCATTCAGCTAATAGAACTGGTAGGTAACATTTCTTGAAAACAAACCTAAGAAATTCGGGAAGGCTAGCAATTCCTACTGGAACTAACTTTCCCAGTCACATTAAACAATTTTAAAAGCACAAATAAAAGGTCTCCCAACAAAAAAGTGTAAGAAGAGACAAAATTGCATGGTCTGGAAATTGAGAACTCATACAGAAAGTGAAAACTAGATAATGTTACTAGAGATGAATGTAAAACTACAGTAGAAGAACGCAACCAGTATAACAAAGAAACAAGGTATGTTCTCAGTAATAATAAGAGGACGACTGAGTTTCCGGACTACTAGTTCAGATGGGATGTTAAAACTCTGTCAGTGCAGAGAGGACCGAGTAGTTCATGATGTTTTTTTACATCATTCTTTGCCAAAAGGGTGACTTGTAATCAGGTGGCAAGAAAAGGACTGCTACCTTGAGAAAGCTGAGAATTCCAACTACAGCAGGAACAGAACTGATTAGAAACTAATGAGATAGGATAATAGGTATTTTAGAACAAGCCGGAGCTTATTTAATGATCTCTGCAACATAGGGTAAAATCGCTGAAGCAATGTCTGAGCAATTAGTGGTTACATTTGGAGAACATTTAGAGGACCATCTAGGTTCAAAAAAGCTGTGAAATGGCAAACAGTGCACCTAGTGTAAACTTTTCTGGATTGTTCTTTTTCCCCTTAAGTAGGTAGCTTATCTCAGATTCTTGGGGAAATAAGTTAGAATCAAATAATTAACAGATTTTTTAAATAAGTAGCCTGTAGATAACAGTATGATAAATGAATTTGCATGGTTTGTTTCCAGAGTACCTAGTCAGTGGAGCCTAATTTCCCTGAAAGCAGAGAAGCAGTATATCTTGTTTCTTGGAAGGCTTTTCACCCTTTGGTAAACAAGGTGGCAATATGGGCTACAAGGTGGGTACACAGTTGGCTGGAAAGCTGTTCTTGGAATAATTACTAGTGATTCATAGTCAGACTAGAAGGATAAGTCAAGCGGGATTTTGCCCTGATTTGCCTAAAAATATTCACTATTTTAATTAATGACTTAGATAGAATCTGCATGCAATATATCCAGATGACACCAACCAGGGAGAGGACGTAAACCGTCTGAGCACAGGATTAGAATTCAAAATTAATGCGGTATATTGGAGAACTGATCTAAAATAAATATGATGCAGTTCACCAAGGACAAGTTCTAAATTGTGGTTGGGCAGGAATAATCAGCTGTGCAAATCAAAATGTAAAATAACTGGTGAGGCAGCAGGTCTGCAGAAAACAGATGGACAGTTGTAAGAGTTCAGAAAATGGCTATGAATCAACAGTACTATGCTGTGAATCAACAGCACTATGCTGTATATGTTCTGCTGCAGTATATTGACAGGGGTCTGCATGTAAGACATGCAAAATAATTTTTCCACTGTACTTAGCATTTGCATGGCTGGTGTACTGTTTCTGCTGTGAGCAGTGCTCTTCAGGCATGTTGGAAGCATCCAGAAGAGAGCAGAAGAAAAGGCCAGAGGTCTAGACAATGTGACCCTTGAGAACTGAACAGTCTTTTTCAGACTAGATGAGTAATTCTCAAGTTCTATGAATATGTTTTTCTCATGAAGCAGTGGGGATTTGTGTTGGGGCGTCTGTCTGACGCATTGACCTACGTGGCAAGATGTGGCCGTGATAGTGGTACTTTGGTGTGATGGTCAGAAGGACCACCTCACTTGCATGCTTTTTAGCTGCCATGAAGTACTCCACCTTCTGCTTTGGTCACACCTGGTGCTGCACCAGTGCAAGGGTAAGAGTGGTGGGATCCTGGACAGCCTAGTTCTATTTTTAAATTAGCTGATTTCCTCAACAGTGCACATTTTGAATGCTGGTTTAGGAGAGCTACATAATTCTGAAATTACCTCCCCATCACTGAGGAACGTGTGACACAGGGGCATCTAGGATAATCAAGGGGAACACTATGGGGTGGATTAGGAATCGGTGTATGAAACCTCTCGACCTTGCAAGGTCAGCTTAGGTCCATCAGGATTTTATTATCTCTTTCTCAGCATGAGCTCTGACAGACCTGGGCTGACTCTGAGGCATTCCTGCCTTGTGACCCTTAGTACTCCTAGAGGGATTATTAGCTCTGGCACTATGGAAACCTGAATAAACAGTAAGAGGTTGCTCTGTGCAATAGGTCCTGCCTTTCAGTCTAGCACTGACTTTTCCTGTCACCTTCTGATCTCATTCTGTCACAGCTTCGTATCTTTGCCCTCACACCTTCCTCTGTGGAAGTGATGGCACCCTCAAATCTTATCATAATCCTTTGCAGCCTTATCTCTCAAGGTTATTGTTGCTGAAGCTTGACCTTGGGCTGTATCCAGAGAGGCAAAGTTACTCCCAAGAAGCTACACCTCTGTTTGGCTGATATTGTCCCCAGGCCTCCTGCTTTAGCAGAGAAAGTGAACTCATCTGCTAGGAATGCAGCTTGGTGGAGCTTCTCCAGTCCCCCTGCCTCTGCTGTGTATCCCCCTGGCACTCAGGACTTCTGCTGCGCTTCTTGTCCTGTGTTTCATTGTTCCATGCTTTCCCAATCTTTTGCCACCTCTTCCCCCATTAGTGCTCAAATTCCCTCTCTCTATACTGAGACTCCTCTGTCCTTCACTGTTTTAACATCTGGTCTCGCTTCTCTTCCATATTTCCTGCCCCTCTGGTAATCTTCTGTTTTTCACTGCTTCCATCACCTACTTTTGTTTCCAGACCTCTCCCACTTTCAGACCAACTCACTACAACTTAATTCCAGATTGGGTTGCCTCTTCCCCTCTTTTCTAGACTCAACTCTTCATCTCCTCATCTGCCTTTCTCTGGGGTGAGTACCTTTTCCCATGTTGCACCTCTTCCACAGTGACTTATGGTTTCCGTGGGACCTTTCTTTGCAGGAAGGCCATCTGAGACCCTTCTGCTCAGTTTGGCTTCTCTCCCTGCATCTTGTTTTGCTTAACTGCTGGTGTTTTGGGTGGAGATGTCTCCAGCATGGGGGTGGTAGTTCCAGAATCACAGAATCACAGAATCACAGAATCCCAAGGGTTGGAAGGGACCTCAAAAGATCATCTAGTCCAACCCC
>JAVHNF010049896.1:0-10944 GCA_034783455.1 Micropsitta finschii
GCAGGGAGATGGCTCTCTCTTGATGGGCAGGACTTTACCTGTGTAGCTTTGCTGTGAAGGTCCCATGCCAGGACTCAGCACATCCCTAGATGTTAATGGTTAAATGTATTCATTGTTCCAACAAGGGCCCTATTCATAAGGAGACTATTCTCTGCTCGTTACGCATGCATAATTCCCATTAATGCTACTGAGGGTTAAGTGTGGATAGTGAGGGGGGAGAGTGAGGCTTATGTTTACACATCCATGTTTGCACTCAGAGAAGAGGTTTTGTAATACATGAGGAATGACCATAGATCCCTTAACTTTAACGATCTTTAAATTGTGAGAATGGGGTGACAAAGTGACACTTGCATAAGTGACTGTTACCTTGCATGCTGTACTTCATCTATGATAAGAAATATTACTCCAGTGCTGCTGTTACCTAACAATAGAGAAGTCTTTCGAAAGTAACTAAGTGCTTGGAAATGCAGGGTTCTTATTTGAGTGGCAAAATAATGACCTAGAATCTTTAACTTCAGGAGAGAAGTTTTGCCAGCTTTTGACTTGTGTTAATGGGGGTGGTAAGATTTTGTGATTTATTATACAATATGGGTATTTTCCATAGAAACCCCTCAGATTAAGATTCCTCACTTTTAGGTGCACTTCAAAAAGCCATAAAGAAGCTAAACATCGCCTAAGAAATCCTTTCAAGTTCCAGAAAGTGCTTGAACTACTGAGGGGTTTGAAGTGCTCTAATCTCTGACATGGGTGACGTGCTAGGCTGGCACTTTTTTGTTTTGTCACAAATCATCCATGCACATAGTGCAAAGGGACCCTGACAAAGTCATTTCACTTTTGAAAAGGGCTGCTTCTTTTTTTTTTCCATACCATTCTGTCTCCCATTCACATCTACATGTTTGCTTCCACTTTGTTCAGGTCTAAGTAGCAGGGCATTTGCATAGTCTTCCTTTTGTTCTCAGTAAATATGGAGTAAAATGAGCAAGATCCGTGCTGTGAAATTAAAGCTCTGCTCCTGAGAGATCTTAAGGACTAAATCCTCACAAAAGGTACAGCAACATAGTGCCAAAGGAGCTAGTGTCCAGAACAGCTCGCCCTGGGTGTTTGTGCTAGGAAATGTGAATAAAGGGAGAGTAATCTGGTGAAAACTGGCTGTAATTAGAAAAATACACTGCTGAGAGCTGCTGAAAGAATACAATAACAGAAAATAGTGCTGAAATGGACCAGAAGTGATGATCTGGTCTGTTCCTGCTACTTGTAATCAGGATAAGCTGTGTTTCAACCAGTGATAGAAGATCACAATGTTTTTAGGCTGTTTATTCCGGTGCTTCATTACCTTACTGCGTTGGAGTTTTTCCTATTGCAAAGCATAACTTGTTAAAATACTGGCCTTTTCCTGGACATCCTATTCTTAACACCTTTCTCTTTGCAGTAACATTGATGTATGTGGCAACTGCTCCGGCTTGTTCTGCCCTGAAACAGTGCTCTATGCATTTGTACTGGTGACAGATGCAAGTGAATCCAGCCTAAGTCTGGGACTCAAGCACCTGAAATGAATAAACTTAATTCAAGATGTGGTGACTCATTAAGCATCATGAGTTGATTTGGTGTCTAGGCGCAAATATAATACCTTTTATCCTCCTTTGTGAACTGTAGATTATTGTGAAGGAGGAATTGTGTAGTAGTTGTATATAGCATGGGGATATCAAATTCCACCCTTATTAAAGCAAAATAACCATTTCACAGGTTCGCCATGTAATGGTAGAGGAGAGCATGCAGAAAAAGCACTTTTTAAGTGATGAAACTCTCAACAGCAGTGATGTTCAAAGTTGCTAGTGGGGAACTGCAGCATAGAGATACCTAAAGACATGAGGCTGACATGAAGTAGGATGTCTCAGAGCTGGAAGGTGTCCCTGCCTGTGGTGGGGGGTTGGAACTGGATGAGCTTTAAGGTTCTCTCCAACCCAAACCATTCTGTGATTCTATACTCTCAAATTTTCCAGGTAAAGAGTAGCTCTGGCCCTTAACCCTGTGTTCTTCAATGTGTAACACCTTTGGGGTGTCAAGTCTTGAGCAATGTTTTATTGTCCCCTGCTGATGTAGGCAAGTTATTCTTGCTTTGTGGCTGAAAAAACAAGGCTCAGATGTCAGGTTTATGTATGCTTAAATCTCCAGGTAAATTTGGTCTTGTTCCTCCAGCGTTCTCCAAATAGCTACAGTCCAGTACTCTGCTGTGAACAGTGTAGCCATATCTGGCATGACGCTGTGCTTGAATTCAGACCGTTCTCTGCTGCTTCTGGATGGGAGCTTGTGTCTTGCAACTCCAGAGCATGTATGTCTGTCTGTGAAATATTGTATGGCTATACTCCATGTAGCTTGTCCAGGGAGTCTTTCAGAGGATGAAATCTCAAACCCTTGCAACACAGGATGAATCATTTATTCAAAAGCACTGAGCAGCACGTGCTTGTCAGTTATCTTACATTTTCACATGGACAGTTGAAAGGAGAGGTGTAGTCAATCGGAAGGCAGCAGAACAAAGCATACGTAGAAACCTCACTCACTTCCCAAAGCACAGGAGGGTTTTTGAAAAAAGAGGTTGAAAACCTTTATCTCAAAGAAACGCTTTCAAGCGCCTGCTACAGGGAAGACTTGAGTCTCCTGATATTAGTTTTGAAGCCTGGGAAAAAATGTATCTGTTACTATGTGGAGCAGCCCAAAGCTGTATTTGGCTGAAGTATTGCACTTTCAGTTTCAAGCTACAGTAATCAAATTAACTCTTCCTAACCCGCTTTGTCCTAGATATGTCAGGAAATACAAACATTTGCCTTCCCCAAAAGGCAGCTGTGATTTGGTTATACCAGGTTGCGATCTGAAGCTCCCCCTTCTGCTGATCACAGACCTGTTGTACTCTTTAGCCTTCTCTGATAGAAATAAACCCCAGCTGTGATGAAAAGTTTCGATGTCATTTGTTGGCAGGACTGTTGGCGTAGATTTGGGAAGTTGACTTTAGAGTCACTGTCACAGGTGCCAAAGCATTAGTGGAGTAGCAAGGACTGAATAGGGCCAGCTTGTGTCAGTTTGGCTGCAGTTCTCATCCCAGCTTCCTTTCTGCCTGCCTGCCTCAGGCCTTCCCAAATGTGGACTGACTGCAGCCAGTGCTGCCTGCCAGTGTGTAGAGCTGGCTTCAAACAGCTCTGTGACATGGTGGACTGCTCTGTTCAACTTGAATGGTTAGCTCTGAAGCATCAGTAGTGCTCTCAGTTATGAATGGAATAACACAAGCAAGTACTGTAAATGGTGCCTTGTTTTAGTGATGTAAGGGAAGAAACATGATTTCTTAATTTATATAGTAGGTACATAGTATCAAAAGCAAAAATAGGCTCTTGGAGAACATTGAACGCACAGCAAAAGGTAGTCTCCACTAGCAATTGCTTGCAGTCTAAGCAAACAAATGAAAAGTAAGTAACTTTCTTGTATATTTGGGAAACCGAGTGTGGAGACTATGGGACTCACCTAATGTCAGACATACAGTTTAGTATCGCCGAACCTTATTGCCCACCAAAGGTTTCCACACTGGCTTTCAGAAGCTTTTGGTCTATGTTCTTGGCTTAGAGGCTTTTGGAACATCTCCAGCGGATCCCACCTCTCCTCGGTGTTTTTTGGGAAGCTGCATCTGTTTCAAAAACCATTATCCTGGCTCAAGATGTCCCAGCAAAATACAGGCCTTCCTGCTGAACATCATGTTCTAAGCATCATGGGATACATCATGTTGTGGCAAGCTCTGCTGCCTTCCAGATTGGGGTGTATGGCTGGTACCCAGAAATCAGGGCATGTTGCCTTCAGGTGGGATTTCAATGCAGGCCATCTTTAATCTTAATTCCTCTTTGCTGCTGCCCTGGGAAAAGCAGCAGGCAGAATTTGCTCCTGGTACAACCAGAATATTTTCCCTTGTCTAGGTGGACAAAACAAAGGAAAGCAAAAACAAATGAGGAAGGGCAGAAAGCCATTCCCACTCCCGACTTTAGAAGAACCATGTGTGTTATTGGAAATACTGTCATAGCCCTTCATTTTGTGAGGTCTAGGTTAGCTTGCTAATTGGTCCGTGCTGCTTTTTGGACCACTTAATAATGTCACCAGTTCCTTGATGTGTTTAGGGTTTTGACCTTCCATTGATTTTAATTGAACATATGCAGTTAAAAATCAGAAGTACTTGTCTGAAATCAAGTGCATGTCGCTCTAAGGTAACGACAGTGTTTCTAAATTCTTTGTAGGTTCATTTTTCTGTTAGTTTTGACTTTGTTTTCATGGGAAGATGTCTGGGATTTCCTGGCTGTGCTCTTGGAACAGGGATTCACATGAGAGTGACTCAAATCCCACTGAGTTCAGAGCTAACTAAATCCCCACAGCAGTCTGAAGCACAGCACAGGGTTTTGTCTTTAACTACAGTTGGTTTTTGTATGACTGTTGATGCCACTGGGTGTCTCCATTGACATCAGGAGTGCTGAACGAAGCCCTCTGGTACTACATACCTTGCCTTTTTTCTGCCTTGTGTGCAAAATGTGGCTCGCTTCTTCTAACATGGAAGAAGTGATCCGAGTATAAATCTGATTCAGCCTAGACCATCAGGAACAAGCTACTGGCCTCTTTTATGTGATCTGTGGGGCTCTCAGCTAGTGCTTCTGGGGTGTGGTATATGGTGGTTGTTGCAGGCCCTTGTCATTACCGTTAAGTACTGTGCATTGGCCTGAGACAGCATTTGCACATTTTGGTGCTTCTGCATGCTCACACAGAGTATTCCTTTCTAGCTACTGTCATGTACACTGAGCTCTTACCTGTTTTGCTTGCCGTGGGTTGCCTTCCAATTCCCGTGGGTCCTATTTGTAGCGACAAACTCTAGTTTTACATCAGCATCACTGCTCTTGACAGCAGTGGCATTATCTGCATAAAGAGCCAAAGAAAGGGAACAAGATGCAGAGACCTTGTGATACTGTAGTCTGTTTTAATTAATGTCTGTGTCATGGGTGGTGAAGTTGAAGAATTGGCCCTACTGTGGGGTGCCTTGCTAGTAATGAGTTGCTTAGTTGTGGTTCAGTTCTGTAAATGATTGCTATTCTTGTGTGTAAATAGTATTAAGAACTTGCTGTGGTTTTCTTCCCAATTTTTGGATATTTCACACAGATTTTTAGAGTTTTCCCCATTCTTCTCCCTAAAAATAAAACAAATAAAATGGAATGTGGAGTGGAATCCTAAAAAATTTACTTCAAATACTGGGAAAAACTGACGGAAACTGTCCACTGTAAGGCTGTGTAAAACTTAACTTTTTTGCATAATTTGAGAATGGGAAATGGCCAAGCTGGTCAAAAGCAGATTTGCACTGTAAAATTAAAACTTGAAGGAAGACTGATGCATCTTTTTAAAGGAACGAACATATTGTCTGAGCACTTGGCTTCATGTGTGGCTTTCAAGTGAGATGGCAGAGTTGGAAGTATTCGAATCTTAGAGTTAGAACAGAGGGTGGTAGCATTGTTTCTCACTCCTCCAATACTGTCCTTGCCATTTCCCCTTCTGAGGCCCAAATATCTAACAGTTGCTTGGTTCCTTCAGATTCCTTGCTTTTGTTTCTTCCTCCAGTCTTTACTTTCAGATTTTTACATTGACAGATAAAAAGAATAGAAAATACAATAGAATATGAACAAATCAGTATCTTTGAAATTGTCTGTGCTATGGATCTTCCCAGAGTGGGTGAGGCGTAGTAGGAAGCACTTCCTATGGAAAGTCATCTATCATTGGTGAAACACTTGATGTTAACATCTGAATTATCATTAGGTTTCAAAGTTGAGATGAATGAGGCAATTCACACCTCTCAAAGCTATTTTATTTCACCTCCCTGTAGATGAGCAGCCTTGTATTGATTTGCATTTGAGCAGTACAGGGCTAGAAACCTCCATCGTTCATTTAAAAACGATGTCAGTTTTGCTCTGAACACTGTTATCTAGAGTGCTATATGCCCGTTTCAGTTTAGACTTTCCACCATATGTTGTTTCTGTGGCACATTCCTCAAGTACTGTAAGGCAGAGCTCCTTGGCAGTGAAACATCTTTAATTGTAGGTGCTTTGCGGACATGTTACAGGATTTTCCATTCCTGTGTACATGTTCCCTCCCTTCTTATTATTCCAGTGTAGTTGGTGTTCTGTTCCTTTGATCCCAGCACAAGGCAGGGTCTATGGGGGGTACAAGTCGAGGTGGCAAAGCTCATGTGTATAGGCATGCAGTAATCTATGGTGTAGGACAGAAGATGGTTTGGAAATTAGGGCAAAAACTGGAGTACAGCAGCAGTGGGAACCAGGCAAGCAACAGAAGGAAGTGGGGAGAACTCAGATGAAAAGAACAACAGGCTTATCAGCACCCTGTTGTGCAGATGCTGCCCTTAAGACCTGTGTATTTTGGAGAGTTCCTGCTCTGGAAGCTGATCAGGGCCAGTGCCTGATGGTCTCCAGCTCTCCCACAGCCTGTGGTACTTGCTGGTGCTGCCAGCTCTTTGGAATTGTGACGTCTATTTGCTTCTTAACTATTCCCCTTCCTTTCCCATTCAGGGTTTCCATCCTCCTTGAATTTGCTGGCATAATTCCTGTGTAGTCAAAATGATCCTTCCATTTTGTGGTTCCCTAAGAAGCAGCTTGGGGAAAGCAGATAAGAAAGTCTTAGAGATAGATCAATTGCTGAAATGATGCTGTTGGTAAGCTCTCTTCCCACATTCACAGTTAGTGCTTTTTCTCCCATGTATGGGATGGCTTTGTTCCTAAACTTCCAGGAGGACTTTGCCCTTAAGGCTGTCTCCCTGTTGCTAATGGACAGTGCACATACTAAGCAGAGGTGGTTGCTGCAGCATCATGGGGTGTTGTCCATCTGTGAGGTGAGAGTTGTGGCACATAGCCTGAGTCTCATGGTCACGCAGTGTGCTCTTCATGCAGTGTGCTCCTCAGTCACCACTGGTTCATTGTGCTCTTCTCTTATTTTTCTGTTGAAGAGAACATTTTGCATCAAGATGAGAGAAACTAAAATTAGTATCAGAGTTATTAAAGACTTCAAGATATTACTAGTCAGTTCTAATTTAATCTCAGCACCCAGGCATATATAGTACTGAAAACCTTTATTAGGTTTCTATAATTGTGTTAAAAGTAATACCCCCAGGCTAGTATTGAAGCAAATGAAATTGCCAAGCTCTGCACATGACAGTCCTGACCTGATAGCACTGCTGGGGGAGCGGGTTTTGCTCTTTGTTTAATGCTCAGTGTTTGACATCAGGCTCCTTAACTGTCAGGGGCTTAGTGCTGTTTCTATTTAAGAATGCCTTCTGTGTCATTTTGGCTGTGGACCAACAAAACCTAATTTTCAGGCTCATAGGAGGAGATAGCAGGATGGGGAAGCCCCAGGAGTGTTGTTTGAGTGGAGATACCTGTGTTTCTTCAGGCTTTCTGGAGGAGGTGCATGTTCTTGTGGTGCCTTGGTTCAAATGGGAGTGCTAGGCAAGAGCACATAGCTGTGTGTAGCTTCCTTGCCAGGACCAGCACGCAGTCAGCACAGAACACTTTGTATTCCAAACCCTTCTGGTACAGGTCTGACTTTTGCAAAAGCTTTTCAAACAGAAATTCAGAGGGGTGCTATAAGAAGAAATACTCTGAGTAACAGCAGCCTGTCCCTGCAGATGCTGAGTAACATTTGCAACCCCTCTGCTCTGACAACTATTTCCAAACTGACTTACTTCCTCAGCAGTGTGTACTGTATCTTCACATGTACTTTGTGGTGCTGGCTCAGAGAAGTGATCCTCCTCTCATTCCCATTTCCCTGTGACAGAACAAACATATGTTGATGGGGTGAACAGGATCATGGAGCCAATCCAAGTTAAAATTAGCCTGGCCAAGAAGCTAATTTCAACCTGGGACAGCTTCTCTGGCAGATGAGAGCAGGAGAGCGTGCAGCCCTCCTGCTGCTGCTTTTAGCAGCCTGCTGGCTTATGCCAGTGTGCAGCGGTCTCACCTCAAGAGCTTTTGTCAGGGTTTAGGACTTTTGGTTTGAGTGGGTAGAGTTGTTTTTTCCTACTTTTGAGATTACATCCAAGTGGGAAACAAATCCACAACCAAAATCGTATCTTGAATCAGCCCAGTCTGTGACGACTTTGTGAATTGGTATGAAAGTGAAGGTAAATCAAAGTATTCCAATTTGTTTTTACCTTTTTGATGTAAATTGGCTGCTCTTTCAAATGAGAGATGTTGTAAACTGGAAACAACTTTTTCAAGCCAGTCTAGCAAGGGAAATTATATGAAAGTCCTCCCTGCAGTTCTGGTCTGAATGAGCTGTTGTTACCTGGGGCTGGCCCTGAGCAGAGCTTGCTGGTTTGGTTGTTTCTCTGCTGATTTTTAACATGTGCATTCTTGTACCCTCTTGTTTTTTGTCATCAGCTGTACGCAGAACCTTGCTCTGAGTTAACCTGCAAGTCCAGATGCTTGTCTATCCAAGACTCTGTAAAGCCTTTGTCACAGTCCCCCACAAAATCCTTCTCTTTAAATTGGAGAGAGATGGATTTGATGTGTGGAATGTTCAGTGGATGAGGAATTGGCTGGATGGTTCCACCCAGAAGGTAGTGGTCAATGGCTTAATGTCTGGATGGACACCAGTGACAAGGGGCATCCCTCAGGGGTCCGTACTGGGACCAGTACTGTTTACTATCTGCATCAACAACATAGCCAGTGGATTGAGTGTGCCCTCAGCAAGTTTATAGATGACACGAAGCTGGGTGATGCAGTTGACATTCCTGAGGGACAGGAAGCCATCTTTGTTGTCTTATTTAAGACACTTCAGTTCTTTATTTTTTTGGGGGTGTGTGTGTGAGCTGCTTAGGGTTTCAAAGATTTCTGAGAGACTTTCTCTAGTGTGAGAGGTGAGCAGGTGGTTCCTCAGGGCGCTACACAAGTGAATATAAATCCTAATTTGAGGCATGGTTTTCCCTCAGATTGAAGTTATGATGCTCTTAGGACAAGGAGGACAGTGCGAAGGTTGCCCCTGTGAATGTGCACCTTTTGGGATTCTGCTGTGCCTTTGACTGCATTCTAAACATGTTGGCTGTTTTGACATGAAGCCATATCTGTGTTTATGGGGTAGGTTGAAAGGTGTTCTAATTATTGTATTTTTCTTGTTTGCTTTCAGAGTCAGATTTACAGATCTGTCAACACAGAGCACCAACGTGCTGCACCAAAAAAATGGAAGAGAGCTACCAGGCAGCTGTTCGAAGGGAGAGGACTCAAAGTATTCAGGCACTGAACTTTGAACTGAAGTACATGATTGTTGGTCACATCACAGCTTTTCAAGGTATGAACTTTTGAGGTGCAGCAGTTCTATGAGTAGTTTATAGATGTATCCTCTGCAATCAAAAGGAAAACACTTTCTCTGGCATTGCATGCTGTACTTACTGGCTTACGGGTTTACTTCCCTGTTCTTCGATCCTGCTTTTTGGATGGCACTTAATCTTGACTGGTATTTTAAGCATCTGCCTAAGTCTCATTTAGAACAGATTTAAGCTTAGACCTTATCCCTGGGATCATTTTAAACAAGGTTGGTGTGGACTTTTTCAAGGCATTTTCAAATGTCATTCAGGTGCCTGATGGTTGCTTGTGTGTTTTGATATTCTCTTGCTTTGCCAAACTATTTATAGGTGTAAATGAAAATGCATTTATTTGTTGATGATGAAGAGTAAGTGCCCTAACTGATACATCCAATGAGAACACAGCTCTCTCTTCATGTCAAGATGTTTCACTACCAGGCAGGTGACATGAAGAGTGATCTCTTTTCAAGATTTACGGCCACACAGTTGAATGTGAATACATGAAAGAACCAGTGTTGTGGAAGTCTTTTCTTATAACTCTTGCCATTCTCAAAGCAAATGGTATAAACCAATGTTATATAGCTTTGCTCAGTGTTAGAAATGCTTTGTCAAAATATTCCTCTAGTCAGATCTAAGATTTTATTTTAAGGTAACACTGAAATATTTAAGCAAATAGGTAGGCTGCTGTTCTAAGAAATACATTTTCTGTTTTGCAGAGCCATGCAACAGAATGAGTATTACCCATTATCCCTGATTTATTCATTGCAGTTAGTTATTAGGCAGCCCTATTGAATTTCCTAGCAGGATACCTATTTTAAAGGCGTATGTGTGTTACAGCAATCCTTAATTTATTGCTCTTTTGCAATGTAAAAACCCTATTTGTTGTTGGTTAGCAAAGCTGTAATCATGCAAAACTTTGTAATTTTATTGGCTTTCATTGAAAGCCTTGTGAGTGACATCTTCAGTGCAGTGTTATCATTAATCTTATGAATGGATCGGACCAACATATGGCTTGGAACAGTCTTCTCAGGTTTTAGGAGATGTCTTTCTTATTTCGCTTCTATGAACAAAGATGTCTATAGCACCAGTGCTGTTTGTGGTTTTGCATATAAAATTGCTCTGCTGAAAACTTGGTGAATAGCTGGGTTATTCAGAGTTTTAAAATCCTTTTTTTGGTGTTTTGATGAATGAAATCTATATATGAGTTCTATCAAAATGCCTTGATTTCCTACCATATTTCTTTTAATAAGCTACAGCTAAAAACAGCTGATCGTGAATAACTTAAGAAAATGCAGTTCTCACTTAATCTCATTTAAAATATCCTTGGGATTTCCAAGGGCCAGAAAAGCATATTAAAAATTATTTTACAGATCATAGGAGGTATTGCTTATTAAAGCACATATTAATTACTTCTCCGTTGATAAATTACTTCTGACAACATGTAATTAAAGCAGAAGATTCAATCATTAACTTCAATCAGTGTGAAAGTACACTTAAAATGAGCAAATTCTAATGCACAAAGAGAAATGGAATAATGGTACACTGCTTTTTTTTTATATTTTAAAACA
>JAVHNF010049905.1:9499-23174 GCA_034783455.1 Micropsitta finschii
GAATTTCTTTCTTATATCCAATCTAAACTTCCCCTGTTTAAGTTTTAACCCGTTACCCCTTGTGCTATCACTACAATTAATATTATTAAGTTAATTATATTATTTAATTAATATTAAGTTAAACATATTAAATATGTTATATTTAACATATTATTTGTGTTAAATACAGTGGAGGAGGATTCAGAGTTTTATTCTGGATAGCAAATTCTGAATGTCTTCATGTTCTCAAGATTCTGAAGTGAAAAACAATGCTACGCTATAGCCTAGTCTTGCTGCTGGGAAACAGCTTCAACTAAAACAAAATTAATCACTTCTGGTGTATTGTGAACTAGTCTGGTGACATTTACAGCTGAAGTGTACTTTGTTAAAACTTCAATTGGATTCTTCAGAAAAGTGCATGGGAATTGTATTAGATACTCTGCATCCTGAATTGCAGCATATTTACAGTTAGTTTGCTTGGGATATGAACATTTGTTCATAAGCAGGCTAAAATGACTAGCTTTCAAAAGGAGTTGGAAGTATGTGGTTAGCAGAAAAAAATGTTGAAATAAGATAATAATACAGGGTTAGTGGAACTCTTGGGTATCAGATTCTTGCTCCTGTAACTTTAACATCAAGCTGTACTGTTTATTAATTGCTCTGATTGTTTTACTGTATAAGATGGAGAAGAGGATGGAGGTTATGAGGATGGCTTGGATGGTCAAGTTAGTAGTATCACACCAGCAGTTCCAAGTGGCACAAAGGAAGCCCAGCTAGCTAAACGTATCACCAAAGGAAAGAAAACACGGAGAATCCTTTCTAACAAACCACAAGATTTCCAGGTAGTAGATTTATTAATTGTTGCATGTTCGCTTTTCTTCCTGACATGGCATTGCTCCTTTCTCATAGCCTGAGCATAATTAATGTCAGATTATGCAAATCTAATGCACTGCAGAGACAGTAAGTCTCTTCATTTAAAAGCCTATATTTGAGAAGTATCCTTCAAATTTGCCTGTTACAGAGATGTTCAATTTTGTACAGTTCTGACTGAAATCTAGATTAACCTAATTTATCGTATAGTTGTATAGATATCGAACTACAATAGCAGATTTAAAAATAAATAGTAAAAGCAAGTTGAAAAAATTTACTGAAATAATTAACACCAAATTGTCTTGTAAAATTCAAGTAAAATTATACTTGCTATCATAATTAAGTTTGAAAAGTCAGCGCAGGCCATATCTGCCAGCTACTTCAGGTGCTGGCTAACTTTTTTGGTAGTATACTAAGAAATTGTTGATGATAGATAATACAGGGAGTGGATTAATACAACTATTTGACATTTCTATTTTTTTTGCAGATTCGTGTTAGAGTCATTGAAGGTCGTCAGTTACCTGGAAATAACATAAAACCAGTAGTCAAAGTTCATATTTGTGGTCAAACACATCGAACAAGAATCAAAAGAGGAAACAACCCATATTTTGATGAAGTGAGTGGCATAAAGACACTGTAGCCAAAATGTTGATGTTATTAAATGCAGAAAAATAGTTATTATAGCCTTTGCTGTGATCAGTGAATAAGAATTTGCTAATATTTAAGGGTAATTAAGGCTTATGCACATTTTGCAGTTCCCAGCCCTTCGTTTATGTATTCACATCACTAAAACCACACCTCTGTCTCTGGCAGGCTTAGCAGATAAAGCTATCTAGAAGGAAGCCAGCCTTCAGCTGAGACATATGGAATATGTTCTTTGATACGGTTGGCCATATGACATAATAATGACTTTGAACGGTTGTGTGTAGGTTGTAAAAGCAAAGAAAAAAAGAATTAGGAATCATTGTAGACCTCTCTGGTCAGATGAACTTTCAGTACAATGCTTTGGGACAATAAGACTGCCAAGCAGAACCTGGAAATGTCATTGTCTTGCTACCTGTGATTTGCAGAAGTACAACTAGATTTCTTTGTCCAGACAGGGATTTGTACATCAAACACACTGAAAGATAGGTGAGAATTCAAAGCCATATAAGGAACATAAGAATAATCCGATGTCTGGAAGATTAATGTTGCAAAGCTTAAGCTTAAAAGAGGGAATGTTGAGGGATAACTCTCATTATCTGGACCTGTGTAGAAAATTCAGAAGATTTTGGAACTGGGTGGCAATCATGTTTAATACATACAGGCAAAACCAAGGAAGATATAAAATTTGAGACTCAAACCAAGCTGAAGGTAGCAACCAAGATTTATGAAGCAGTGGTAAAAAAAGCGAAGGGAGAAAACCATTTGCACCTTACATTGAATCACATCCTAGGCAGCCTTGGTATCTGATTAGGCAAAACATGGAATAGGAGGGACTATGCTTACGTACTCTTCACTTTTGTTGGCTAAAGTACTGGTTGGAGTATAGCTAGTCTCAAAGACCAAACTTAGTGAGGCAAATACTATTAATCAAACAAACACACTAAATAGTATATTTAACTTCAGGCTGTTGAACTATCAGATTTATTCCTGTGGCCTTGAATTTCAAAGATGTAAATTATTAAGGTCTGTCACCACTAGCCCTAAGCAAGATCTTTTTAGACAGCTACAACAGAGATGGCTAGACAAGGATTTAATGTCCTGGAAAACAAACTCCCCTCCCATATAAGTGAAAAATGTACCAAAGACATTCCTGTTGTTTCAAACCATGGATTCTCAGCAATGTAGCTAGCTTGTGTGTACCTCAGGAAGTTTTAAATTCCAACCCATAAAATACTGTGCACAGTGATAACTTCCCTTCCCTACCTAGTTAGAGGAGGATAAACATGAATTGGCAGTTTGCTGCTATTTCATCTCTTTTCTACTTCATATGTGTATGCATAAGCAATAATCTCATTCAGAAGTTAATCCATCTTGATGTAGTTCTTTTTACACTTGAAGTTCAATGACATGTGACAGACAACACAAGAATGAGAGAAAAGAAGGTCTTTTACTCAGCTGTAAAGAATGAATAAATATCAGTCTTCTAGATGTGTGGGTTAAACATGTCATTTGCTGAACTTGTGGGATATACTGGAGACTGGATAACTTTTTCAGATTTTGAAAGACTTGATTATTCATTTTGTAAAAATACTGCTTCATGAGACATTGCAAATCTGTGCAAAATCTGTTACAGTATTGTTGTATCTGCAGATGTTAGCTATTTTAGAAGGTAATAAAGTTTACAGCTGATATCACTGAAAATCATATTTGTAATATTCTCTGCCTTGCTTTTCAAACATTTTTGACAGAGATGTGGCTGATCCTTTGTGAATGCTTTCAGACAGGGGAAGTTGGGCCATCAGTCATAATTACCTACATTCTTTAAGTTCGCTGAATACAGGAAACAAGAAAAATACAATTGCATGCTGTCTGGAGAGAAAATGGAGAGGGTAAGGGAGCTCAAATAACACCTTATCTAGAAGGGTCAGAGCTTCTCCCTTGATGTACGTTTGCCCCCACCAAATCAGCAAGGGAAATGCTTTTGAGAATTCCTGTGAGGCTATGCAATGGCTCTGCCATCCTCAGTGCAGGAAAACTGCATCGTAAGTAATAACAGCCTATGGACAAACCCTTTACAAAGTAAAAAGGTCTCTAATAATATGACAAGTTATGTTTATGCATACGCTGCCACTGGGAGGTGTAATTGCAGTATGTGTGGGCATCCTGCGATAAGTCGTCTAGCTAACAGCAAGTGCACGTAGCTGTATCAGTGGGTCTTTACCAGAACTGGCTTTTATGCCAGGCTATATGAAGATTCATGACTACTTGGTTTTCTAGATTTTGCTAACGTCAGTGCTGCCACTTCACTGGTGTTGCTTCTCAAAATGGAGAAATTAAAGCTACCAAGGCTCTTATATAGGCTATAACCTTATTGCAGTGGAAGCACACTTAGTACTGAAAAAAGTAGTAAATTGAAGTTTTAAAAAGGAAGTAAGTAAATAGTCTTCATTTGTGTGTAGCATAGCTACAAAAATGCTTTCTAATGTCTGTATTGGCCTTAGACAATGCCATTATTCAGTATTATCTGGCATAGGACTTCAGCACAGGCCCACCTCTTCTTTTTGGCAGCTGCAAAGAACGTTCTGCGTCTCTCAGTAAATTGCTGTAATGGACAGGAATGCCCTGAGAAATTCAGAGGACACAGCCCACAAATATTTCTAGCTGAACTACTTCAGTTGATGGAGTGCTGCAGGTATTGCACAGACCCAGCTTCTCTTTATGGCATGTTGAGGGTAGGACCAGCTTTAATTGTCACCAAGTCTCCTGTATAAAGTGCCAAAATTTGTATTTAATGCTTGTGTTGTGTCCTCCAAAATCCTCTGTAACTGTTAATCTCATTTAATGTGTCAGCTTGCTGCTGCTGCAGTTTTACTTAACAGCGACAGCTATAGTAACTGTGTTGGGTTAAGCCTATTTGAAGCCAGGGGCTTGGACATTTTGGCTTATTATATTAACTGTTGAAACAGAGTAACTTTCCCTGTGCGTGCTGCTAGATTTTAGCATTATGACATACTTTGATTTACATTATTTTGTTTTGTTGAAATTTGCATATACAGCAGACATGAACAGCTGCCACAGCTTAGCTGAGACACAGCAACTTCTCTCACCTCTCAACCCTCACTGTTAATGAAATCCTTCTCTCAAGATAAGCATAAGAGAAAACCAAATTGTTTGGGTCATCTGTCTGAAAGAATAGGAAGCATTTTACAGATGTTCCTTAGTATAAAGAGCACTGGGGATGTATGGGAGGGTATGTTTTGATGACTAGTACAACAGAAAGACTGAAGCAACTCTAAATCAAAACAGAATAAAGAACATTGTGATACAACACTGCAGACAAAGATGTGATAAAAAGCTTTTAGGCTAAGGGCTGACTGGTGCAGTATTTGCAACTATACTTCCTTTTGCTTGAAAGATGTTGTGTCAGGGAACTGAAACCTTGCCCATTATTTGTATCAATAAAATACTCAGATTTACTTAATAAATTCTTTACCTGAAAGAAGTGAGCAACTGTCAAAACCAGCTTATAGTTACAGCAATATATAAACATTGTGTGTTGATGAGGATATTTAGTGTTTTGATATCTGGGAATCATTTTCAGTGCAATAGAGAGAAATAGAACAGAAGAGTCTCCTCATATGACAATTTATTCTGTCTAATGTAGAATATCTAGGTACTTTCATTAAATGCAGAGATCATGTCTGGGGGGGTTCTTTTGTAAAAATATACTTGCCCAAACAAGGTAAAATATGTTGTAAATTCTGACTGAGCTTTGATTCCTCAGTTTTATTTTGTCTTTCATTCTTTTCCCCACAAATTGTAATAAAAGTTATTACTTGGATTAAATGCTTTTCTTCATGAATAAGAGACAATGAAGGACATTGAAAACAAAAGAAAATGAAGATGCTTATGTTTATTACTCAGGTGACAAAATGTTAACACTAAACAAGCACATGTTGGAAAATAAATATCTTAAGTGTTTTCAATTTAATGACTTTAGACATTTAGAAGTATTTAAGTTCCAAAAGGTAGAAAACAGAGGGAATTTTTAATTTTTTTATTGTTTTGTTTTTTGTTGCCACATGTATTTGTTGAAGGAAATGGAACTATTCACTTTACTGGAAAGAAACATTTTATTTAACTGTTTTAAATTGTAAATTTTCCAATGTAAATTTTAACTTCGAAGTGTCATGTGCACTGTGTACTGAAGCACGTTTTCACTTGTTTCCTAGTAAGTAACTGCTCCTCTCCGTAGGAGGGTGAGATAGAAGATGCTGCGAGCAGAATTAGAGGGCTCTTCAATTAGTATGAGCAATCAGGTCTGTTCCCATATTTTAAGTCTTGTATTTCCTGATGGATTTCAAAGCTTATTTTGTTCTGCCCACCAATAGTGCAACTTGAGCTCTTACTAGTTAGAACTTTTGAATATTACAACTGGTTTGTGTGATTTATGTTCTCTAAGCACTGTTGCCTGTTAGCTGTCATTTGTCTGGCAGGAATCTGTAGCCACCTGTCATGGCGTAACCACAGTTTTCTACAGTATCTTATGCTATGCAGCCTTACCTAACCTGAAGATGTGTCATGGTTTCCATGTTTTATCTTTATATTTTAATTTGTCATTCCAAATCTCGTGCCAAAATAATTTCCTGAAACTTGTGTCTATCTTGATGCACACAATTGTAGTTCCCTCTTTTACATGTAGCCTCCCTCTTTTGCATACATATATGATTTGTAGAAGGTGGAATTGTATACAATCTGATGTAATTGCTCCATGCATACACCCACCTTTTAAGAATATTTTATATGCACACACAGATGCCCTAAGCTCAGAAGCCTTAAGCAGGTTTTTCCAGGCTATCAAAAATGTCATAGGTTTCTCCTTCCCATGGTAATACTCATGTGAGATATTCTTGATTAGGAAATGTGTGTGAAAATCTAAAAACTCTGTGAAGGTGATTAATACTTTGCCCTTTTGTTAACTCTCAGACTCCCTCTCAAGCGGGGCATATGTCCCATATCCTCTCTGGTTCGTTGCTAATCACTTCAGTCCCTACCATTTGTGCTTATTCCAAGGTCCAACCAAGTGCTGACCCTGATGTATGTGCAGAAATGTGCAGCTAGCTCAGGTACTAGAAACAGTCTGAATGTACAGCCTGGTGCACGGAGCAGAACAACATAGCCTGGACTGGTCACTGTGTTGTCATCCTATGTTGCTATTAGGGTCCAAAGAAGTTATCTACAAGTAAGATGGATTCTCTTTATTTTACACAGCAGTCTGCAGTGTTGGGGTACCACTATCTGCTGAGGCTGCATCTTTTGGGGGTATACTTTTTGGCCTGTGGAGGATGCCCAGTGAGCTCCCTTAGTCCTGACTCGGTGTATCAGCCCTGCCTTCTGTCACCTGCAACATGTTCTCCTGAGGGTGCCTGAGGGAGGGGTTAATGGCAGAGATGTCCTCAAATATCCTTTTTCCAGAGGAGGCAGTGAATGCTTTGGGTGTGGAGTGATAAGGGCCACATGTGAGGAGTTCCCTGAAGGCATTGAGGTGGGCCAATAATTAAAGTATTGTAGATCATATTCATTTAATGAGATCTTGGCTACTTTGATATTCATAGTGGTTTCATTTCTCTTGCTCTTTCCCATCCTACCAAGGAGTAGCGATTAAAAACTATTTTTTGGTTGATTGCTTTTTAATTTTACAGCTTCAAGTGGTGAAACTGGATAAGATATATGAAAGGCATTATACTGCTTGCACTTTATGGCTACTCAGCTCTCTGGAGTTGCACTTAAGCCAAAAAGATCAGGACCAAAAATGACATCTGCACTTTGAAGCCAGCTTTGTTTAAACACTTCCATATATCTCATAGCCTGGGGTGAGAAAGCTTGTAGCCTTTCAGCTGTGACTTGCAAGCAATTCAGATGAAGTTCTCATGCCAAGACTATAGCACACAGCTGTCAGCAGTGCTGTCCTGGCATGGGACAGATGAATAATGTGGCCTCTGGTGGCAGGAGGAGGTGGAAAGCAGGAGACGGGGAGACCCAACATCAGCAGCAAACATAACCAAGCTCTGTGCTTCCCCAAATTACAGCAGGATTGATAAATTCCCATTGCCTTGTTATCACCTTCATCCTCTGAACTATCCCTGGAGCTTCCCCTGCTCTACAGATCTCATGTAGCATGTGTCATATGGCCTTTAATCCTGTGAGGATTTTAAATGTTTGCAGGAAAGAATAGCCACCGTGATGGCAAGTCCTTAATACACTTTTATGTAAAGGAATAAAAAGCTATCTTGTTGTGTCTTCTCTAAAAGCACTACCAACACTTCTCACTTTTGATGATATTTTAAGAACACCACATTTCATTTGTTTCTATGTACTAAGTCATCCCTTTGTAAATAATTTTTGTTTTGCCAGTGGTTGATTGAAATACCAAGTCTGTTCAATGGAAAGTATTCTGGAGACATTCTGTACCTGCACAGCTTCCTTGAAACTAGCATTTGTGACTCTGAGATGGTAAAATGTCCAATTGCCAGTGTATGCACTAGCAAATGCACACGTGTTCATACAGACATGTGCACACTTGCAAATAAAAATACCATGTAGCAGAACATTACTCTCATTTGTTTTGCTCCATGCTTGTCACATTATTCTGTTCATAGGTTTATGCAAATTTCAGAAAGAAAAAAAGCTGTGCTTGATTTCCTTTCTTTTTAATTAATCTGCCAAAGAGGCTTAGAAGAACATCAAGGATGAGAGCAGAAATTAATGTTATGATAGGTGAGCACACTGGGAGTGGAAGTTAACAGATGCAACAAAACTATTTCCAAAGTAATAGAAATGCTGAAAAGTAAAATAATTGCTGCAGAACAAGAGCACACATCCCTATTGATATGAAAATAGCAAAGAGAGCCAGTTTGTTATTACTGACATGCAAGCAGCAAATAGAACTTTCCAATTAAATAAAAGAATAATAATGATAATAATGCTTTGAGTTGGTAAGCCTTTTTAGGTGAGGATCATCAGATAATTTCTCACAGAAATAGGTCAGAATTATTATCATAGAACAACAAAGAGGGACAAAACACCCTCATTTCAAAAATATCAATTCAAAATCTGTTGGCAGATACAAAAACCAAGACCAGATGTGTAGATGTAGAGGAATTGCTATATCCTTTCTGGGGTTGTAATTTATGGAGACGATGTGCTGTGGAATTCACCCCTTGCTGCAGAATTGTCTGTGTTCTGAGGGTATGTCCACACTTGTGAAGCTACTGGAATTTGTTGAAATAATTATTCCTGAAAAATTTGGTAAATTTCCAGAGAAGCTTCTGGCCCCAGTTTTAAAATGTTTCTGGCCCAGATGTTTGAGAAAATATGTGATTTTATTTGTATGGTTGTATGGATATAGAGTTGTCTTCTTGAGGTCACAGAGAAAGCCAGAAATAATGATGTTGAGAGATGGGATCTGCCCTGTACTAGCCTTGTTTAAAATTAAAAAGGCAAGTCCACAGCATAGCAAAGATGAAGTGTAGGCTGAAAGATGAAATAAAACCATTTAACTATCAGAAAGCACAGGAACATTACTGAGTGTTTATACTTCGTCTTCACACTTAAAGAGTGACCTGAATTTGAAGGCTTCATGAAGTTGTAGATTTCTGGCTTTTTACACTCAGGTACTGTGAAATTTGAAAGCCTTCCTGAAAAAAAATAATACCCAGATTTCTGCAGAGCACATGAATGCTCCAGCAGAAGCAACACAATATGAGTTGCACATCTTGAGGCCTCAGTGGGAAGATTATCTTACTGGATAAAACTATGTATGCTTTCAAACTCAGACTGCTATAGCTCTGTATAAGAACCTTATAGCCTACACTCACGTGTAGGTAACCCTTGATAAAGGTGACATACTCAAACAGGGTCAGTTAGGTATGAAGAGAAAAATCGGTCAATTCTACATTCCTGGGTGCCTCAGAATGTAGAACTTATATTTTATTGGCATCACACAGTCTTCAGAAATATCAGTAATTTCTCTTCCACTGCAGTGAGCTGTTTGATTTTAAACATGTGCACATATGGGAGAAGTTATAAAGAAAAGCTTAGTGTGTTGAGGTAGGCAATAGTGATTTACTATTAGAATCAGTTCTAATCTGTGGGATGGGGAATCTGCACTCTGTAAGAAGAGCAGCCATCTCCACTTTCTCAGACCATAATTTCTTTTATAAACTCTCTCATGTTAAGTCGCTTTATTTTTTTAAAATCTTAACTTTTATAACATGCTTGATTAGATTGCTTAATTAGATTTTTTAGTGCTGTCTCTAGATTCATTCTTTTCTTTTTGACCTATATCGTTTTTCATGTAGATATATAAAATATACATGTATATAAAATAAAATCCATCCCTCAAATACTACACGAACCATCTTTTTATCTAGGGGTATTTTTTTTTTTTTTAATCAGTACTAGCATCTCTTTATTTGTGTTTGATTTCTTTCATAGATTGCACACATACTGTTCTCAAATGTGTTCAACACTATCATGAACACCTTTTTGTGGAAAGTTGAAATAAAATTAATATCAATTTTTTCCTCCAAAGGACATTCCCTTTTACATGCCTGCAGGAATGCCATTTGTTTTCCTATTGCCAACTGTTTACTTTCAAATAGCTCCTTTTGAACTTTGGGCTCATCAGTTCTGTTGGCAGGATTCATCTCACCTGACTTCAGATAACAGAGGCTGGAGGCTAAAACAGCTGTACTTTCTTTGTAGTTGAGGAGACAAATAGGGGTTTTCGGTGAGGGTTTCATCCTGGCTTCAACAAGATGCCCAAGACAGGTGGGTGACTCAGCCTCCAGTGGTATCTATCTTTGCCTACCGCCTGCGTGTAGGCACCAGAGAGCTTTGATTAGCTGAAATGAGTATGCCCTGACTGTGTAAACTAATAAACTGTGTGCCTGCAACACCCCCAGCAGCACAGGTCCTAGTGCAGAACAGTGGAATCCTGCCTACTGAAATTCATTTTCACTTTCCTTTTTTTTTTTTTTTTCCATTTATTTTAAGCAAATGTACATTGTACAGTTCACGTGTATTTTTTAAAATTTATTTTAATGACAATACCTACCTCAGACACCTTTCACCCCTTCCAAAGTACTTCTACTTGAAAATAAGTCCTAGAAAACCCCAAACCAATCTACATTACATCAGAAATAGGGAGAAGGGAATCACGTCTCAAAGATGTCACCAGGAAGAATACTTGCTCTGAAGTAAATTTTCCAAATACTGCTACTCTGCTTACCAAGAGCCTAGCTGTAAGCATACTGTACATATTTATCTATCTAGCCCCTTTTAATAACATCTTATGACAAATTTGAATGCTTCTGTTCTACTTGTTCTGTCCTAAATAGTTCAATGAGATCATAGGCTGTTATTTGTTTATTTACATATTCATTTTCAGAGAAGCAGTTCTGATTCAATTATCCCTATTTAATAAGTATATTTAAATTCTTATGAATGAAATAGTACTTTTTTTTGTATATGGCAGCTGCTAAGTAAAGTTTCAGCCTCTATTTGCCAAACTCAGCTGTTCAGGGGTTTTTTGTTTGGTTTTGTTTGGTTTTTAAAACTAACAACTTTTGATCATCAGACAGAACAGCTGCTTTGTACAACAGTGAATTATTTTGTTCACTCATTTAAAATTCTGTAAAAACCTGTGAATGAAACAATCCAGACATAGGTTTAAGGAACTGACTCAAAGACATTGAAGTCATGGTTTGTCCCTTTGCTGATTTTAGTAGACTTTTTAAGGATCTAAGTGATTATTTTGTCTTAAATTTATCATGTCTGAAGTACTTAAAATTCGTGGAAGTAGCAAAAAGTTACTGCTGAGGATATTTATGTTCTTGTTTCTAAATTTAAAATTGCTTTTATGTACAGATATTAAAGAATATAATCTAAAATATTCTACAGAGCACGTTATGAACCAGTGATACTTTTTAGTTCAAATAACCATGACAAACTATTTAAAGACAGTTTTGATATATTTCAAATGTCAAAGTTTTTAGAAGTTCCAAGGAGTTGTAGACAAATGTGATCTTTTTTCTTTTAGGCCCATGATTACTTTAATAGATGAAGATAAAAGGAGATTAAACACCTGTAATAGACTCAGAGATACACAAAACTCACTCCAACTTCTTTTGGGGGAAGGAAGAACGTCAAAAATAAAAAATACTTATATCTTTAAGTACTGAAGCAATAGTATATTTTTCTATGCTGTTTTTAGGCATATTTGAATATTTAGCGTCAAGATGGTTTGTGTAAAAGATAATGTAAAACTGATTCTCAGCACTCCTACATGAAACTTTGTTCTAATACTGAGATGCCTGGGGAAGAAGTAAATGGTGATAAGGACAGATTGTGAATGCAGGATCATCTGAATAATTTGGGAAATTTACCACAAAGAAACGTTTGGGCACAATGAAATGTCCATATGCTGAAAAGAGTATTCAGGTCATAATTACAGGTGAGGGGCCTGGGAATGAGATATTCTAGAGAAGGCCTGAGTATCATGATGGGATGCCATGAACATTTTTCTGGATGACTTTGTGTGGATGGGCTCACTGGGACCTCTGCATGTGGGTGCAGAAATAGTGACTTGAAAGCAGCAGGCTGAACAAAGAAAAATTCCATGCTGAAGCAGCATGTCTGTCAGCAGCTTACAAGCTCTGGACACTCCTGTTCCTGGCAAATACATAAGAACAAATAAACTCAGGCTACCAAGAACCTGTGCAAGGCTATCAGTGCATGCTGATATCTACAAAGGCTGTACAACTTGGACAATACTGAGGAAGGCAGTCCTTGCAGCATGCAGCTTGATGTAGCATGGGACCATGAGGGACTTGCTTAGCACCCACTTGAAGCTCCCAGAGCCTCAGCACAACCTTCTGCTTTTCAGCAAACACCAGGATTGGCCTCTCAGTGACTTCACCAGCCTGGCAGTGAGGGGTTATTGTATTGTCTGAATAATTGAATGTACTACCACTATCTGCTAATAGTCATAACAGCTTGATGCTGCTACTGGTAACAGTTAAATTTATAAATGGTGTCTTAATAGGAGTTGATTGTGATGTGTGTTTCCCTGTCTTGGTCCCCTTTACAGGAAGTTTCCTAGAGGATTATCTTCTGAAAATGAAGGTTTTGTTGAAAAGACAATTTCCATCTTTGGATGTGTAAATAGGAGAAAATAGGCTGAAAGTTTGGACTGAAATATTGAATGTGACTCCAGATGGTTGTGGAACTCAGAGAAAAAAAGAAGTGCCAAGGTCTCATGTCTACATGTCAAAAAGGCAAGAAGCTATAGGAATGACCAGAGTCCTCAAAAACTTGCCTCAGGGTGAGAAAGTCAACAAATGTGTAAGTACCAATATCAAAACCAGAAACTTGCTATGAAGAGGCTTTTTGAACTCTAAAACAAACTAGGCTTTAATAACATCCAGTTGGTGCAAGATGAAGCAGATAAATGTAAACTACAAATAAAGCACACATTTTTAATAGAGATGTTAATTAAATTCTGGAACAGTTTATCACGGATTGTGGTAGATTTACCATCACTGGAATCATTTAAATCAAGTTCACATGTGTTTCTAGGGGTCTCCTCCAGTTGAAAGAGGAGTTAATTCAAGGCAGTCCTGTAGCCATTATTATTCAGAGACTTAGGTTAGATGATCTCAGTAGTTTCTGGCCCGGTTAGATGTTAATCTAACAAAAACCACTTTGTCTATGTAGAATGAGAAGAATTAGCTATAATCAGTAACAAATAATGCATCACAGACTATTTCAAACTAAAGGTAACCTCAGAGAGGGAGCAGGGACTGGACAGGTGGCTGGGGAACTTGTAAGACAAATAGTAAAGATGTAAAAGGAAATATGGATCTAAAATAGACAATGAAATAGCATGAAAATACAAAGCAGTAAAAACATTTATCTTCTGGGGAAAAATTCCAAGAAACTGTATCATTTTTTTTTACATGTTTATAAAGAGTGATTAGAGGGAAAAGGATAAATGTACATACAAGACACATGAACATAGCATGGTCAGAGATTATTCATGATCATAGAATCATAGAATCATAGAATAGTTAGGGTTGGAAAGGACCTTAAGATCATCTAGTTCCAACCCCCTGCCAAG
>JAVHNF010049906.1:0-10744 GCA_034783455.1 Micropsitta finschii
TAATAGATTTGGATCAGTGTGAGCAAAACTGTTCTGTTTTTTACCTGAGCTTCTGCTTTTTCGTATTTGTTTTTAATATGTCTGAAAATGAAAGAGAAATACAGAAGCATCAGCTGCTGACAGGTGAAGTGTGGACAGCTACCTTGGCAGATAACCCACGCACTGGTGCTACAGCAGCGATGAATCCAAGGAAAGGCTTGCATCAGCTGGCAGCTCAAATCACATTGGGTGAATTTTGGGAGCTGGAGTTCAGGACTGATGCCTCCAGCTAGTCCAAACCATTTCTAATGCACACGGTGAGTGGGCCCTGCTATGAGAAAGTGGTTTATTCATTTTGAATTTCTGTCATGGAAAAATAATAGGATAACACAGACAAAATTTATAACGATGATGTTATAGGCATATCCTAAATAATTTTAATATATTTAGCACTGAAACCACTTTACTTATTTACACTTTGTATAGTTACTCAGCTACTTGCTACTATTCTTCCTCTTTCCCCTATTGTCTTAATGCTTTACAACAGTTATCAGTTCTTACTACAAATTCCTTTAGAGACTACTGAATTGTTCCTAATTTTGCTGATAAGAGAAGGTTTGAAAGTTGTCAGACAGCTGAAAACCACCAAGAAAACTAATCAGAGTTCCTGATAACAAGCACTACACCAATTCACTGATCAAGATGCTTCGTACTCTTAACCAGACAATGTGTTTTCCCTTCTGTCCTTGGCTTTTTTGGGTCATCCAGGTCTAGTCATGTGGCCTACAACTTCACTACAGGAGTGATCTGAATAACTCCAGAAGAACTAACTTCAAGTGAAACAACCACACCGTAAACTAATACCGCACACAAACTGATTTGATTGCTATACAGTATGTCATTAGACTCTTAACTTGATATGTATCTTCTATTTCCTGATGCAATCACTTTCTTTAATAAGGATTCTATTTGCAGAGGAGCTTTCAGTTAGAGGCGACACTGTAACTAGATCTAACTTCAGCTAGGAAAGTTCAGACTCTCTTTTATTCCTACTTATTCAACAGGGTAGCAGAACCTCACAGGGTCACACAATGTTCAGGCACTGAGCAGGCTGCCCAAAGAGGTTGCACAGTACCTGTCCTCTGAGATTTTCAAGACCAGACTGGAGAGAGCCCTGAGCAACCTTGGCTGACCTTAGAGCTGCCCCTGCTCTAACCAGCGGCTTTGGAATGGAAACCTCCTGAGGTCTCTTCCAGCCTAAAACATCCTATGATGCTATTATCTGATGTTGTGAAGATAGACACAAAAAAAGCCCTTCACAGTATTATGGCAAAAGGTAAATGAACAAGAAGCAAGTTTAAGAAATCCATGTTTTTTTCTGGTACTGACTGTCCCAAGTTACCTATACCTGCAGCTGAACTGAAACAAGGGTCTGACTGGAGACTGAAATGGAAATTTCTAATCCCCAGCAACGCTAAATTTATTTATATCAGCAAAACCTTCCCTTCCCTGAAACTTACAGATTCCCTTACTCCAGTACTATTTTGCACCTCCCCATCAGTTGAGGATTGTGTCCTAAACTTGACAGTGTTGTTCTGAAGAGCATTACAGTGAAAGATTCTCCCTACTCATCAATTAAAAATACTACAGAATAATTTCCACTTGTCCTGTATTTCTGTATGATCTTGTTTAACAAGCTTGTTTTCAGCACAGCAGGAAAAGTCCATTAGAAGAATAATATGCAGGAATCCCTCTAGAGTATAATAAAGGACTTCACATAAGGTAAAAAGTCACCTCCTTACTGATTTTTAACTATTGAAAACAAACCCCCTAAATTTAGACCTGTGTGGCAGTAATCCAAGAGAACTAAACCTGGTGGGCTGGCTGGTGACTGACGTAGAAATCACCCTAAGTCACCCTCAGAGTAGCTACACTTACCTATATGGAATACAATTTTAGAATCCAATTCTCTCTCTGGTGAACTGCCAGCTCTTGGCCCACAATGCTCCTTTGAGCAGAGCAGATGGTAAGAGTGGATGATGACAAGATAAATATCCCACCTTGCACAGGATAATGGACTGAAAAAAATTTGGTATCTGAAGATGCATGGGAATCCTTTTTGCACAATTCAGTGGAAAGAAAAATGTCCAAAGTAAAAAGCTTAAGCCAAATTCTAAAATAATTTTCTAACATAGAAATTTTAAGATATTAGAAATGAGGTTCAGTGTAATTCTGTATTCTGAAAAACATTTAGATTTTCATTCAGCATCTGAAATCCAAATCCTTATTGTATGCAGTGATATGAAAAGCACTTCTTTCAACAAAACTTACATTATATCCTTAAAAGAATAGGCAGTTTCAGAGTTTTTAAATGTGTTGATGTCATCTGCTCAGATTTCTCTCTTAGTATTTCCTTTTTTTCTTTAGTTACCTTCAATGATTTTCATTTTTAACGTCCAACCCTATAGCAGAACAATTATATTTTGACAAGATTTCCTGGTCAATCAGCTTTATCTGTTTTCTACCAGGCAGGTTTTCAGCATTGTCTTTTCATACCCATTTACATATGGGGACCTGTTTTCTAAAAGAGAGGTAGTTTCAGGAAAATATGATTCCATGTGTGAAAGCTGGGGTTTTTAGCTATCTGAGAAGGTGTCACTCTTATCTGTCAATGACAGAGTGGGGCTGGGCCAGAGGAGCAATCATGTTTTCTTGGAAAACTATGAAAATATGCATATGCAATACAGTAAATAAAATTAAAATAAACATGAGATTTTGAATTCTATTTACTGGAAGTGGCTGGCTTAACTGTGCAACTGCTCAGCCTTATATGTGAGTCATGCTAATGTATGAATTCATTCAATGCAGTATGATTATTTTGCCAAGCAATGTATTAGAAAACTCTTACCAGAACTTCCTAGAGCACACAGTCATATGAATTCATACCTCAAAATGAAAAGAGAAATCAGACTGTAGCCTAATATGGAGTACATAAGGATTCTTCCCAGTATCCCAAATATAAATTAGTGCATACAACCCTTGTGTGCTTACTTCCTAAATTAGCTGATTAAACTAAAATTACTATTAAAATACATTTGGGAAAATACCTGAAGTTTGAGAAAGATAAAGCACACTAGATCACCCCCTGAGAATAGAGCTGTATGTTTCTTATGTATTTTTTGTTACAGGCGTGACAAGATGTCGTGGTTTAAACTCAGCTTACTTTACATATTCTGTATACAATACATTACATTTGCTAGAGCAATTGCAAGCAGTAAGATATAATACTTTCTAAAGGGTCCACAAGCAATGGAGGTGGTGCTTGACTTGCACATTTGAGGAGATGTAGAAGAGTAAAATTAAGTAAAATACTGGAATACTGTTCACGAACAGCACTGTTCAAAGACCCTCTTATTTTCTACATCTACAATTCTCTACCTACAAGACATAAATTACCACCAAAGTTGTAGGAAAAAAATCAAGCACCTGAAAGGACCAGATCATTTGAAGCTGAAGTCACCACTGAAATGAAAAACAAAGTAAATATATTTGCTGAATGCTTCAATTCATATATATAAATAATACAAATACATGCCTGCCACAGACAGCACCAAATGACCACAAAAGCTAAGAGCAAAATGTTTCAAACTAACATGAAGGGTTTATATTTTTTAAAATTTTCATTCATTGTTAATATGAATGAAACAAAACAGAAAAAAAAAATAAAATCATGATGGAACATTAATATTTATGTCTAGTGGTGGTATTTACTATTGCTGGTTTATTATGACTACTGGTCTATGAAAAATATTAAGATAGTTTAGTAGTAGTTTAGTATTATGTGAGAATCTGAGATGAATTTATGTTGGCAGACAGAATAAATTAGTAGAATTAAAGATTAGTAAAGATAGTTCAAGCCTAACGAAGGATGAACTTCCATAGTTATTTTGCAGAATTATCTGGATTCTGTCATCTTCATGTGGGGCAAAGAAGACGGAAAAAGAACTCAACCCAAATCAAGACAACCTCTGTCAAATTTTTTCTCACACTGAGCAGAAACTTTACAGAGTTAGTAGTGAGAAGGGGAAGATGACAATTCTTGGTGCTGGCATTAAAATTTAGCAAATGGGACTTTAATGCAAAGAGTTTCATTTACACAACCCCACACATTTTGTTAATCACTTCTTTCAGAAGCAGCTCCTCAGACTGCACTGTGTTTGGGAGCTGCTGTGCAGAGCAGTGCTGTGCACCACCGGACACAGCAGAAGAGTATCTGCTACAGCAAAAAACCCTACAAGAAAGACCAAAGGGTAAATCTTGGTTGTGCACGCACAACTCATTAATAAATCTTCCAGCAGTGTGTTTGGAGGAAGGAGATGTATCCCGAAGATATAAACAGGCCTCTGAAAATCAGAGGAAAAAACCTGGCTAACAAAGAAACCCACATACAGCCAAAAGGAGAGGTGCCTTCATTTGCGATGGCAAATGAGTGGTGCAATTTCCTATTTTCCTATTATGTTTCCTATTGAGGCTCTCTATGTGCTCTCTATAGTTTACAGAAGGCTGAGGGAAGGAGACTGTCTGTTGACAAAAGAGCAAAAAGAGAAGAAAAAAAGTTGTAATTTTTCCTGCTTCATAGCTGAGCAATCACCAGGACACCTTTCCCTTATTAAACAACAAAAGGGAAATGTGAATATGTAATGTTTATTGGTATTTTCTGTGCTTGGCAAGAAGTAGTTTGCTTCTGCAACTGTGATGTGAAAAATCTCTTCAATGCTGGATGGCTTTAGTCTATCGGCACCCTGATGAGCACTAAGAAAGAATCACAGAAAGACGACATCAAATTGGCTGCCAACAATACCCTCACTTTACTATAGTACAAAAAAGAGGAAAACAAGGATATGCATGAACAGTATGGGTTTCTTTTTCTGTGCTTGATACCAAGGAAGTTGCTAATATGTTTGTGATATGAAAACATTTCACACATACATCAGTGCTTCCAAGCACCCAGTTGATACCATAGCAACAATAGACTTGACTACATTACTGCAGGGAAAGTCTTCCCTCCTTTGCTTGCTCCAAGTCCTTTTTAAAGCAAAATCAGTGACCACTTGTCATACATCAGTGTGCTTGTATTCTCTCCACGCACACCATCAGCCCATTTCAGAAATACAGCAGAACTTGCTTATCCCTGACTACACAGAGAAAACAGGATATGCAATATCCTTCTCAGTAATCAATAACAATTCAAACATTTTGTTGTCTTAATTGCATACCCTTCTGATGTCTTTTTTTTTTTTTTTCAGCTTGTCATAATGCACAGCATTGTGTCTAATTTACAGCATAGAGTGATATAAAATAAACATTCTGATGAGGAGATGGTGAGATAAAGACAGCTGCTTGTCATGAAAAAATAGGGCACAAATATTGTTACTTCTCTGCAATGCCTTACTTTCAGAAAGCATCCCCTACCAGTTTAGCCAGGTAAGTACACTACAGGCTACTTTCACTGCACTAGCTCAAAATGATTCAATAGATAATTGCTTAGTATAACAGTACTGCGAAACATTCATACGTATCCAGAGACAAAGCAGTCGAGAAAAAAACAAAACCTCAAGTTATTGATGTAAGGATTGTACATTCAAAGCTGCCTTATGCTGTCTATTTACGTTCATATTTTAAGGATTCTTATTTTTCTGTGTATCTTCTGACGTTATATTCAATATACAGCAAACCATTGCCTATGGAAAAGAAACTTGCAGTTGATTCACCAATAAATTCCTATTTAATAAACAATAAGGAACCTAACAGGAAAAAAAATCAAATTATAACACCAGACCTATGTCCATTAATATATTTTGTCCAATGTTTATTAAATATAATTACGTCCACAAATGCACACTTTTGGTCAAAGATGTCCTCTCAGTGAGCTGTGTTTTCATTAAAGAAATGTCTAAACATTAATTTATAATATCACAACCACAATTATTCTAAAATTCCATTTTTTTTTCCTCAGATGTAATTGCCTCATTTTTGCTTATAGCTCTGTTCACACGCTACCGAAAGTAACAGCATGTTAACATCATGCCGTGCTGCAGACAGGATCAGAAAATACCTCAGTTTGCTTTTGGTTTTATTTTCCTTATTTTTCTATTTTTTTGGGTTTTATTTCAAGATTTTACTCTTAATACTTTGACACTTTTGAAATATAGCACACGGACTGTTTGCTTATCAGTGTCACGTTGAGGATAAAACACAATTTTGCATAATTGTCTGTTGAATAATCACAGCAAAAAATATTTAAGCACAATAAGTCAAATCATTTCAAATTTAGCGAAGAGCTCTTGTCCTCAGGCAGGCTAACACAAAATGTAACTTGTGATAATCTTCCAGGAGCTGAGAAATTACAAGTTGTGTGTACAAAGCACATATCTCTTACAAGCAGTGTTGTCTTAGTATGTAAGTGCATGACTTCCTTCCATGAACTGCATTTCAAACACATGTATTTCCCTGGTTCTGAATAACTACATATTCCTATATTGACAATAGGAGTCTAGTAACTATTTTCCAATGTACATTGAAGAAACTATTTTTCAGAAAGAATGGCATTAGCTCACTGAAGTTAAATTTAAGATACCAAAGAACTGAGTTTTCTTTTTTGTCATAATTTATTTTTTTTTTTAAAGAGTCACATTTATCTGGCATAACCTGAGGCTTGTGTGTTTCTAGCTCCCAGTGGATTATCAGCATCAAGTGCTACTTACTCACTGCTAAGCTGGTACGCAGTAAGTGAATTTCTTACTTTATATTCTAGTGGCCAGCATGGAAACATCAGACTACCACACATTATATGTGACATTCAGCCAGGCAATCCCTACACTCTTTGGTAGATTTGATTCTCTTTTCAAAGCAAAGTAGGGCCACAGATGCTTTTTACACCTCTGCTCACTGATGAGTTGTGCCAGTCATAAGTGTCCTTAGGATATCCTCTTTTTAGTGTCCAAAATAAAATTAAAAGAAAGAAAAAAAGAGGGAAAAAAAAAAAAAAAGATTAAACGAGAGTAGTGTCAATGCATTACAGTGTCAAAGTCCTGTTTCATGTTGGTCAAGATGGCTCATCTCACAGGCTTTGCTCACTTTGATGTTGGGGAAGTATGATTGTGCTGTAGCCTCTGAAGTCCTTTCCCTTGTCAAGTATTTTGAATTTTATGATAATAAAATGAGGAGGGAGAGCAATGAGGTTCAAAGACCCAAACAGTATAGAGGAATGCTGCTATGAAGCTAAATAGGCTAACTCTAAAGATTATAAGCAGAAAGCTACACAATCAGGAAGGAGATATTTAACTGTAAATTATAAATGAAAATTCTCCAATTCAGCCCTTGGACTTCTAAACAAGACATCTTAAAAGAGAAACACACAACCCAAGCAGAAAACAAACAAACAAACAAACAAAAAAAACGCCCATATCTGACTCCTTTACATAATCATGGTTTAAAATTACAGAAGTTTCCTTTTTTTTTAATGCAACATCCTAAAAATGATCTGCCCTCACTGTTGGTGTTCACGTCCAGACTAGAAAAGTGCAAGCACTGACAGGTGTATTAATTTGTAAAAAGTTTTGTTTTAATACAACAAAATCCTTTTAATTCTGCTTTTGAAATATGGTGGGAAAGCAAAACTACATTGAATGCTCATTACTAATATTTCATGACAAGATAGCAGATAGCCCTTATCTTCAGGCCATCGCCCCCTCACAGTCATCCGTTCTGTCACCAGAGAAATTGCTATTTATAGTACAACATGTAACTCATAGAAAATAGCATATATATGTCGCAAATATATATCAGACTTATTGCTTTTACCTCCTTAAAACAAAAGTAAGCATTACTGTGGTCACTTCCTGAATATTAAATGACATTAGTCAAAAACGCACGGTGCTGGCAGAAAAACTGGCAAACTTTAAACAGACCAGATTCAGAAACTTCCTGTTCTGGAATCCAACTCCCCTTATGCAACACAAGTGCCCATCTAATCAGCAGTAAAACATCTGAATGTCTACAGACATGATCTATGGTATTGGTAAACATGAACAATGGATAAATCCAATGGGAACAATCTGTGGCAGAATATTCCCTGCCCCTGTATTTCAGTGACTGCACAGGATGGCATTTTCTCCACGCACAGCAGATAGAAAACCACCACAGGCTTCTTCAGTATCTTCAGCATAACCATACAAAGAAGCAAGACAGCAGGTGGCTTCCTGACATCATCTCCTTGGACCCCACAGACCTGTGGGGCAACAAGGAACAGATAAGGCAACCTTCCATGGGGCTGCCCAGTGCTCACTGAGGAGCACATGCAGCTCTGGGATTGCTAATGGTCAGTGTGGAAGCTCTTGGGCAAGGACATAATGATGGATGAACTCACAAGTTCATACAAGGTGAGAGCTGGAAATCCTATGCATACCAGAGAAATGCAGAAAGTCATAGGAAAATTAAAGTTAGAAGGTCACCTTGACATCATCTACGAAATTGTCCATTTAAAAGAAAGGCTAAGTTGTCTCATAGTCAGCCTCCTTTCCACTAGGACCCTCAGATCTTCCTTGGGAGACCCTCTTCCTTTTCTTGTACCAAACTGGGTAAAAGATCTTTCCTGCAATGAAGACTCTCCCCCATTGGCAGCAACCTTTCAAAGACAGTAACTGACAGCCTCACAGTGACATTGGCCAAATCCCTCCAGACCTTTGAGTACACACCATCCAATTCCAAGCTGTTGCTGTACAGCTAAAGATCTATTGTATCACTTACAGAAATATTGGAACGGATTTGGCACACATATAACTGTGTGTTATGTTAACATAACACTTAATCCCAGGTGGGTTCACGAACAGAATGAGAGTCAGACAGAAATGATTGCTGAGAAGAGGACACAAGACTGAGATGTCACTAGAGACAGCCTGGAACAGAATTTTTTTCCTCCTGTGTTATTTGGAGAGGGAACATAAGCTCTCCCTATATGAGGAGGATCACAGCTATGGGATATGACAATATATGGCCTCCATGGTTGGGTGAGATGAATACAAATAGTCTTAGCCAGAGATTTTGAGAAAGAGCTGCATGTGCAATATAGGTGTTTCAGTAGAAACTATAGAAGAGCAGTCATTGATACTGTACTAATATATGGGTAAATATGTACAAGTATATACTGTATGTAAATATATGGTAACTGTGTATGTTATGTACAGACTGTAAAGCCAGGCTGTTTACGCTGTCTTTATAGAAAGAGGGTGAAGCATACTGCATTCGGTTCTTCCTGTGCTCTGCTGATCAATGGAGGAATTTGCCCACAGAGCAAGAACAACCCCTGCATGGCAGCTTCCCACAGGGGCCTCAGGGGCAAGGACTGCCTGGAGAAATTCATTGCTGTTCTGTTCCTGAACACGCTTTTCTATTCTGAGGAGGGACAGAAACATTTTGGATCTGTTGCTATGCTTCTGCCATTGCTTGATACGTAGCTGCTTTAGGCTTTGATGGAATACTTTAACAGACACAGCATAAAGGGTCATAAGAATCACACACTCGCTTGCATAAGCTTTCCCCAAAGGAGGGCCAGATTTTAATACCTCCTTCACATCAGGAAAAGTGGAAAGGGCATAAGTAGGTGACTTAACTATCTGGAGGAATTTTCACAGAGCAAGTGACACACGTAATATACTGAAAGGAAAATCCTACCTGCACTCTGCTGTTGTTTGCTTTCCCATTCTAAAATCAGAATCTGAAGTTAACTGAGGATGATTGTTTAACAAAGGAAATGTAGAAATATTCTTGATCCAAAAATACACTGTTTGTAAATCAGTTTTTTTAATCTTTTCCTCTGAAAAAAGGAAGATAAGAGCAATAAGAATGTGGGGCTATAAGAGTCCATTGAAATTTCTGTTTTATCTGCTCTCTTGTTTGAAAAAAATATTATATATTCCCAGCTATGATTTTTTGATGTTTCCCAATAGAAAAGATTATATAATTGTATACATGTTATTATCAATGACACCACTATGCTATGGAACCACTGACAGCTTAAACTTAATTACAGATGGCAGCTTGTGAAATAATTAAAAAGAAAAGATTGGACAGCAACCACAGTGATTTCCTGCTTCCTGTTCATGTGTGTTTAGCACAACATTGTTGAGTCCCTCAACTTTAAAAAAATAATGTGAGTTATCAATCAGATAGTGCCACTGCAGGCTGGGAGGTTGACTTGCTGCTGTCAGAAATGATACCCGTGTAACATTTGCCATTCAAAGTCCACAGCTTTGCAGAACACATTCCCACAGCCTGTAAGACTGGCTGTTGGCCATATAATGACCACTGCCAAAATAAGTAGTAATTAGCATGCCACGTTCACAGGCTGTTCAGTCAGGGCCATATACCACACTGAACAATGGATTTTCAGAGCAGCAGAATATTCCCTTGGGCCTGAAGATCTGAACTGAAAAGCAGAATTTGAGTCTGAGGATCTTACGCCTGCTTGATTTCATTCTATGGCATTCATTTCCAGCCCCGGTGAAATTCCCTCCCCTCCATGAATTAACTAATTAAATTGCCAATGGCTTTGATACTGATGCTACCTCACTCCAGGGAGAATTTTGCCTGGCTCTCCAGAGATTATTTTAATGTGTTCCATCTTAAATTGCTAGGCACTTTTTAACCTGTTCCTTCCTGATTCCATCTCACCTTTATGTTACTACTATTAGTGCATTAAGCCTGT
>JAVHNF010049906.1:10753-29796 GCA_034783455.1 Micropsitta finschii
CTTTTTAGTGAAGGGATAACTCAAAGTAGCTATTAAAGCTTTTCAGCTTTCTACATACCATTTTTTTTTCCTTCCATCCTCTTAAGTGAGGACCTACAATTCTTTTTGTTATTCCCTGCCTTCTTATGCATTTTAAAAGCATGCTCTTTCTGCCTTTTACATAGTTTGCTAATGGCACCTCATTTGGAGCCTTTACCTTTCTGACTCTTTCTTCATATTCATCCTCTCCACCCAATCCTCCCTCCAGCAATTTTACTCTCCTCTTATGCGGGTACGGCTTTGTTTTTCCAAGGATGCTGAGAATTTTGATGGGGATTTTGGTGGGGTTTATTTTGTGTTTGTCAGGGCTTGTGGAGTTTTTTGTTTTGGTAAAAAGAATAAGGGAGGCAGGTGAGGAGGATTTAAGTAACCCTTACTAAATACAACTTCTTTCATTTCTTTTTTCACTGAACCTTTTGAAGGTCTTTGTGCTGAACAGCATTAATTACAAATGTATCTGTCTTTGTCACTCTCTCATAAATTGCTTATGATTTTCCAAACTGTAGGATGCTTGCCGGATTGCATGTTTACTTGGTTTTAACCACACAATTAAATAATAAACAATCAAAGGTCAAGGCTACTGCACACTCTCAGTTTAGTAACTTTGCTAAAATTTAGGGCATTTTTAGGATAAGGAGGTTCTTCTCATCAAACATGAGGAGTGTTTGGGAACATCTGTACATTACCATCCACACAGCGATATTTTGCAATTTGTATTTCAGACAGAATTTGTGAATTAATCATTAGTTTTTCATTATGTACTCAGCTCTTCATTGGAACGTTGCACCTTAATAATTATGTTGCCTGTAGAATTGGGCAACGAAGGCTGATTAACAAGTCTCTGCATCACATTATCATATAGGATAATTCAGACTGGAAAGAACCTTTGGAAATCATCTGGTCCAGACCCTCACTGGAAGCAGAGCTAGCCTCAAGGTTAAATTCAAGTTCAACAGTAGGTAACTTGATGCTTCAGGACACCAAGGTCGTGTGTGAATGAAACATCCATTCAAACCTTGCCATGCTTTTGAAAAAGTCAAGCTGAAAAAAGAAATGACTGGTGATGTCTAACACATCACTGATGCATTCCCAATCTTTAAACTCTGTGATATGTGGGACAACTATTAATGCATACACAGCCACTTTAGGGTTTCTTTCTAGACCAACATACCATGGCTTCAGAAGGAGAAATTTCCAACACACTTTCTACATGCCTATGATTTCTGAGGCTTTCTGCAATAGCTAAGATCACACCCACTCCTCTAACTATAAATGTTTTTAGAATAAAACCCAGGAGGTGCAGGGGGCATCTGTTGTTTTGTTGTTTGTGGTTTTTTTTTTTTCTAGGAAAAATGTGCAATAGTTGTTTACTGATTCATACCCAAATGCAATTTTCACATTTTCCACCAGTGACAGCATCACAAGACAGTTCCATAGAGCTCTCTGTATAATCTGTTCTTGTTTAGAAATCTTTTGTTTCTGAGAAGTGCAGTTCCACATTTACTGCACAATATTTATATTACATTCTCTATCATCAAGTATATTAGAGCATAACTTTTAGAGTCCAAACTCTACTCTGATGAATCAGAATGCCAGATGTCTAGTGAGAATGAAATACTTCACTCAAGGACTATTAAGTATATATATGTAAAATCTATATATTTAAAATCTAAAGTTACAGAAAACAGAAAAGATTAAGACAAACATTTTCAAATCATAAGTCTAAAATATTAAGAAACACCACTGTGTTATGATAGATAATGCAGTTAGCTTATACCCAGTGTGACTGTGATTTGAAAGTTGTGTAACTTAATATTAAAAATACAAAATATACATTATAGGATGACAAAATACAAAATGAATCACATACAGCAGTAGTTTTCTGTACTGATTTTCTTCTACATTACAGTCATATAAATCAGAAGCAATTCTGTGAAATCAGTGAAGATACAGCATGTGTGATACATGAATCAAGTCCAGCGTTTCCCTAATCTACTCAGCATTTCTTTCCCTGCTAGCAGATGTACCCTCCATTCTCCCCAAACAGAAGGGACAGCACAGAAAATTATCACCTGTCGGTGATAATGGTGACTAATAGTACCTCCTATCATACTGATTATTTAAAGTGTTTTAATGTGATCCTTCACAAGCCTCTTCATAGATGGAGAGAAAGAAAAATACAGACAAAACGCTGAGCAGAAATACATTTGTAGACTCATTGCTGAACTTTTCTGACACAATCCCATACTTCTTGGCAAAAAAAATAATTCCAGAAAGACTTGGTGAGGAAACCTCTATGAATCCAGGCAAAGTCAAGAATACATCACAAAGAATAGGAAAACAATATATTTATGTTCTTAGAATAAAACAAGAACAGATCCAAGAGAGTACCTTATAACTAAATCATGCGCTTTTCCCTGTATGGGAGATTTGCTGAGTCCTTAGCCTAGTCGCGACCTCCTTAACCAAGCTTAAGTAAAGTACAACTGGACATACAAGGTGCACTGTTCATAAACCAGTTAGCATGTGAAAAACTGCATGTGAAAAAACTTTGTTTTTTCAATAATAAAGAAATGCAAGATTATCTTTTTTCTTTGTGCTGTTGTGTCTGCAACATGTAAAACTGGAATCAGAGATAACAATCATGCTTAGAGGGCTGAAAGACCTGGAATCTTTGGGCTTAAAATACGGAGGCCAATCATTCAATCTTCCCACATACCATTAAGGAAAGCTGCAACAATACTCTATGCCAGTCTGCTCCTCAGCTGTGCAGAGCCAGTTACTGCTCTGGCTCACAATGATAATCTGATTTTTCTTGCCTCTGTATTTGCTTTAAACAAAATAACTTCGCAGAAGTTGCTACAGAAGTGCAGTGAACAGTGTATTTCTCTTGTCCTAACAGAGTACTAGAGATATTTGTCATTAGAGATTACATCTTGTGTAGGAGCTGTAAAAAGTGGCCATGTTAACATTGATGTAATTACAAAATTCAGCCTCATTTCCTTTGTTTTGCCTCAGAAAACCTAGCCTGCTAATCACAGCATCCAGTTAGATCCTACTGACATAGCCTCCACTTTATTTTACTTTGTAAATTGACATATACAGCTGTTAAATAGTGAACAAATTGCTCTCTGCCTTTATTTGAACATTCTACAGAAGACGATCGGAAAAGGTAAAATATTAAACCTATATAAATTATTTCTAAAACTTTAATAAATTGCTTTAGTAATATTACAGAAATATGTCTTGTGGTTTCAAAGGTTAAAAGTAGTATTTCTATTGCTTTCTGTGGGTATTTGAAACATTTCTAGAAAACTCTGTCAAATGCTATGTCATTAAGAAATACTAATTTCTATAGGATTGTATCACGAAATTGGAATAAACCCAGCAATGCTGAGGCAATTCCTGCCTGTACCGACAGTACCTGATCGTGTCTGGCAGACAGGGAAGCTGGAGGACATGTGTAACCTTTTCTGTACGTACACACATTCAAGTACCTTTTTTCAGGGAATGGAAATAATGTCTGTGCACCAGCCTGCATTAGCCTGGCACTGGTAATAGTTCTAACTTCTCCAGTCTGGTCTCACATGAGAAGAAACACAATCTTTACACTTCTCAAAGGTGCAGCTGCATTTTGAAGCCCATAGGAGAGTGTTTTAGGCTCAGTAAGCCTCTGCTTAACCTTTGCCTGGGCCACAGGTCAGAGTCACAACTGAGATCACTTTGTTCACAAACTGTAAATGGTCCATGGCTACATTGCATGTTATTGGGTGCATTTGGGTGGTCAATAATTATCAAATGTCTGACACTACTTCTATTTTTATTCTGAGCTTCCTTTCTTTAAAACAGACTCCCTCCCAACACACAACTTCCAGACCCCTCTCCTAAACAACAGTTTCAGAGTCACTAAAAGAATAAATACAGCTGCTCGCAAAGCATCCCTTAATCAGGCCCTTCTAGCGGCACCTTAACTTACCCTGTGCTGCTAACATAGTACTGGTTTGTTGAGTTCAGCTCCTGGGCTGTTTCCAAAACCAAGACCTTGCAGTTGGGGGTGTGATACTTCTATAAACTGGAAACCAGGGCAGAGCAGTTTGAAGTATCCCACTGCTGACAACTATACACATTAAACACACATGCAAAATGTCCTCTTTTTCTCCTTGGATTGTTTTGAACTCTGATGTGACAGAAGATGAATTAATCTCTCTCTTATCTGACTTTGTGCCTGTTTCACTGGCCTGTTCTTACACAGTGAGGTTCAAGAGAAATTGATTCACTGCACTTTTTAAAGGGATATTTCCATTCTCTGTTCATTTTAGTTACTCCACTTGAGAAAGTAGATTATAAAGCTGGACAGGGAAGAGTGGAAATCAAAAAGGAAAAGAGATTAATACAGAGCCTTGCCTCTACAGGAGCTCTGCCTTGAAGGTTGCCACATCCCCATTACTGGATGTAACATTATAAGATGATTTGACCTAACATATCACATTATTTATAAATTATACTGAATATGCACTGTGATACATTTGAAAAGATGCCATTAAAGGAACTCCAAGCATGGGTAGGGTGTATAGGCTTTTTGATCTGAAAAAGAGCACATCTGCATTAAAAGACAAAATGTCTCAAATCTTAGTTGGAGATGTCAAAAAAATTAGTTCACTTATTAATAAGAGAAGTTTCATTTTCTTAAGATTCTTCTTCCAGTACCATGAGCACAATTTTAAAGGTGGCCTGCATGACATCTTCATATAACAGATTGGAACCTGCACTTCTGACAAAGGCAGTTTTCCTTGTGATCTCTCTGAACTTCTGAATTTTCCACATCTCTGAATATAAATACAGACCCTTAATGCCATCCATTTTGTTTGTCAATGATTCTGAAAACATTTCACATTATATGATGTTTTTCATTCACCGAATTTTATATAAAAATGAATAAAGCGATAAATGTAAGCATTAAGAGGTTAATGGCATAATAGCAAAAGGAAAGGGAATTCAGTGGTAAAACAATGAAAGCACTTCCATAAAAATAATAAAAATACAAAGCTTACAGTTTTGCAATACACTGGGGGAGGGAGGAAATAAAGCATTGTCAACAAGTCACAGGTATACAGTATGACAGAAAGTGAAAATGCTGCCAAGAGGGAGTGATAATGGTTTTGCTTCTATAATTCATTCATCTCGAGGGATGCAAGATTACATAATGTAGCAGCATTGCTGTATCCTGATTCATTAATAAGTCCTACAACGTATTTTCTGTATTGATAAATTGGGATGGTGTATGAAATGCACAGCCATTTTGTAAATTACTGACTCACATTTTCCTGACAGTGCTGAATACTCTCATGGTTTGAAGTTCAATCTCATATATTGATAAGACAGGGTGAAAGTCTGAGTGACAGCTCAATCACCATTGCATGGGCCAATCACAAAGACTAGGATTAATCACACCAGTGTTGAGAGAAGGAAGAATAAAAGAGCAAATACACTTCCCACTTGATCATTAGTTTGCAGTAACACAAAGGGTGATGGAAGCTTGAAGGAGACACAGATAAAAGTGGCAGTAATAAAAATTGGCACAGATGAAATATGGGACTCAGAACAGGCAGGTGAGAATTGGAAGAGTTCAGAAGGAACAGCAATTAAGTAAGGGGGGAGAGAGAGCATGTTTGTGAGCATGAGTATCTTACAGAACACTTGGCATATACACAGCAAGTGAAGGGAAAAAAGGTTGGTGAGAAATCAAAAAGAAGGTCAATGAAGAAACAGTGTTGCATTGTAATGGAAGAAGAAAGAAAAAAAAAAACAACAATTTGGAAATGACAAATTATTGGAGGAGGGGTTATTGTAGAACAGAGAATGAATCCTAAAATTTTAAACAGGGAAGTTCAACATATGAGTGAGAAAGACAGAGGGAAATGAAGTATGGAATGGCCAAGAGAAGTTACAGCAGTACCTAATCTGAATTGAAACACATCTTTCATTTCTACTGAGCATAAATTCTTCAAAGATTTCTTTCGACATATAATCTCACATTTTCCAATTAGAGGAGAAGTGCAAATGTAATTCATCATAGAAAACACTGTGACATTCTCTTCCTTCACCCTAACCATGAGAAAAACCTGTGGGATATCCCTGAGGCTTCCATGACATATCTATATAATTTTCATGCTGCAACAATAACTCTGAAATGTGTGATCTCGTCTATGGCTTTGAGAGCTCGGTTGCGTCAAGACTGTATTGTACAATTAGGAATGCTTCCTGGAATACCTGCTTTTCAGACCCTTGGCTTGGGACTCCAGGGAGAAGGTACGTGTGCTGTCCCTCTTTTTATTGCCCTTTAGGATAAACTACATTGAGTCAGAGAATGTATAATGCTCTTCCTCACTCTGGCATCATGACTTTTCTTTTCACTCAATTTCCAGTCCACTGAAACCCACAAGTGCTGTCATGAGGCTCCATGAGAGCACTGATGGAGAAGGTAGCAGGGCAGGTGGGCCTATGGCCTTGGAAAGCCTTGAGGCTGGGAGGGGGTCCCATAGAATTGATCAGAGGGCAGCCACCCTGGGGTGTAACAGTCCTGGTGAAGAAGCTGAGCTGAGACCTTTCATACCAGTCTCAATGTTTCTCTGAAGTACTTTACATTACAGTGAGCAGATAGTACACATTTCACAGTAATGCATTTGGAAGTTGTCCAAAACAGGGCAATGTTAATATTTTGTTATCTGATGCTTGTAAGCCATTATTTTTGTTAATTTAATTTCTAATAGTGAAAAAAAAAAAGAAAAAAAAATGTTACTTTCTTCAACCTCCATGTAGTTTCTAGTAAGAAACTCTACTGAAGTGAGTCTGCCTCACACCCACAAATCAGCAGTTAGTGGCTCCTTCCAGGTCTGGGGTAATAAGATATATTCACAAAAACATGTAGACAGTGCTATGTGGAGGAGGGGCTGTGATGTGAATATCTCATTCTGAATACTGTTTTTCCCATCCAAGTATGGCAAGCTATATACAGGTACTATAAAATCTAGAATTTGGAAAAATAGCAACATGTTAACCAAGCATCTCATGAGATGGAGGACCTGCTACCAGGTGATGAACATCTCCAAACACCACAGAAAGAAAATGTATGCTCAAGGACGTAAAGCAGACACTCACCTTGCATTGAGACAGGGAAAGGTCTGTGAAAGCTGATTGCTCCTTTGCCTATCAATCTGCAACTCTGCCTTCAAATTGCTTCTAGCTTTTCTTAATTGCCATCTTCCTGTAACTGCCTGACCGTTTGACAGACTGCATTTCTGAGTAATTTGTCCTTTTTATTCAGTTAGAATGAGGTATAGAGTACAATTAATAAAGGGAAATTGGGAAGGAATACTTTGCTTTGAAAGATGGGTGCACAGCGACACACGTGGATTATTACTTAGTACAAATAACTGGCATCAGTTCGTAGTAGTAGGACCTTACAGTTGTGTCCATGAAACTGAAATCCTAGAATTTAACCTCACAGAAAAAGAACCTGGATTTCATAGTGAACTTGAACCTAGTGGAAAGGAAAAAGAGATTTAAATCTAGACCACTATCTTCTGTGGTATCATCGGGGTAACTATAGAAGATAAAAGGGATTAGGAATCCAAAAGACTGAACTGAAAGCAAGGGATAAAGCACTTGGCTCCATTCTTTATTTTACTGTGGGGATCTTGTCATTGCCTCTCTGATCTGTTGCAGTGGCTCATATCTTGTACCAGGCTGGCAATTCCACGCACACCTGTGCCTGTCACTGTGTGCCTGCCATCGTCCTACTGGGTGTCTTAGCCAAAGACACAGTACTATACCCAGTGCTTCTTTGTTTACTCTTCATTTGAGCAATGTGCACACCTCGACCGAAAAGTTATGCAGAAATACTGGGCTTAAAGCACCGGATGCTTAGCAGGCATCACCATTGGAGGTAAAAGACTGCTAATTGAGCCTTTCCCAATAACTGATTTAATCAAGTCTCCCTAAAGAAGTATGCCAGCAGCAACACTGACAGCTATGAAGGAAAAACAATAGGCAATGGAGTAACAGTGCTGGGAGAAATAGTAAAGACACAGCTTTTCATAGAGCTGATCTGAATCAAAATGCTGAACAGCGTTTGTCCAAATATATATATGACAAGAAGACACTTTTAAATCACAGCAGGGAGACTCAGATTTTTCAGATTGCTAGCATTTGAAATATTTTGTTTTGTTAAAAGTAAGTAAAGCTCAAAGGAAACCCATTAATAAGCCTCCATATATCAAGGTTAATGAAAATCTCTCATTGAAAACTAAGCTATTGGTTTTCCTTTAGACAGAGGGCATTAACATAAGTATGCTTAAAGAGGTTTTTTTTTGGTTAAATATATCCCATTATATAAGGGAAAGCTACACAGAACCATTAGCCTGACTGACATATGTATTGGTCAAAAATGAATACTTCTAGAAAGTCCTGTTTCATACACAGAAATAAAGTATTACAGCAAGTTTTGGCTTTTGTAGTGTTGAACTGCTATTAATTTTAAATAAATCTTTGACAACTACTGGAATATTTTCCTGTGTGTATTTCCAATATGTGATGAACTAAGGAGCCTGTAGTTTAGATACTTGATGGCTGGTGGTATGAAAAGAAAAATATTGTATGCAAGGGACATTGTAGGAGCATAGCCTTCAAGCACTACGCTGGATTTTAGAGCTGACATATCTTTTGCTTTGTACTTGGATCTGTGACTGTGGCATGTTCAAATATGCTCTTTTGTCTCAGATCAAACGATCTAAATTGCCTTCAATGGAGTTACTGGAGAAACTGCCACTGTCTTGTTGGGAATTTTTCCCATCTTGGAAAGATGGACACTTCTTTAAAGCTACTGCCATTTTAACTGTTGGGTTGAATTGTTGTTTTCCAGAAATCCTGAAGTGTTCTATTAGGATATTATAAATCTTTACTGTAACTTTTTCTTTTGGAGAGCAACATTTCATTTTTTTTCCCAGTAGAACTGGGAAAACAACCAAGTATCTAAAGACACTGCTATGAATGTACTGCACGCAAAAGCCTATTGGGTTTATCAAGTTAGGGATATCTTCTTTAAAAGCTGATGCATAGGAAAATACAAATATTGGAAATGTCAAAGGAATCTTTTAGCATCTTTATCAGTAGCAAGAGCTACACTATTTTTGAGTGGAAAGACTCAGCCTTGTCAGCCTCTGTGAGTTATCCGGAGATCACAGCACTGCCCAGGGCCTTTTCTGTCTCTATCCTTGTCATGTCTCCTACACAGGCAATTGCTTTCCCCAAAATGCCCTGTGAGTCAATTAGGAAACTTGGATCAAGTTTATGGCTATAGAGGTTATTTGTTGGTTTTCATTAAGATTGTCTTCACTCAAATAGCAAAGCAAAAAAACTGCAATACAATATAATGGTATTTCTGCCCTCTCAGGGAGCACTGAAGTCCAAGAGTCCAATCAGCTGTAGAACAAAAATTACTAAACATGGCTGTCTTTACAGCAAGTCTGTGTTCTAAGATGCTGCATTATATATTCAGTGCAAGGCATATTCATGGTTATCCTGACCATGTGTTTGGATTACAAAGGATGCACTGTTGCCATGGTTGGATTGCTTCAATTTACCACTGAATTTATGTAATTCAAGCTTTTGAATATATAACTTGCAAGTACATAACTATAACCTGCCAGAGCAGGCTTCCTGTAGCTGGTCAAGATGACTATTATTCAACAGTTCCAAGTTGTTACTGCACATCACCTTATGCTGCATTACAACCAGATGCTCAGCAACCTGAACCGCAGGTGCCAGGGCAAAGGCACCCTAGAGCTGAGGCTCACGGTGGGGTTGGAGCTGGGACTGAGCAGCTGCTCCTGGCTCCTGCTTCAGCCCAGACCCAGCCAAGCTGGGGCTGATACTGATCCACTTACCATCCTAACACTGGGTAAAGCAGCATTTCTTGTCACCTCCTATTTCTTTATCAGAACATGTTATGTTTGGGAAAGACACCCATGATCTGGCACACTGCCCTTCAGTGGCTGAAAACCCAGTTTGGCTGCAGTACCTGCCAAGGGCTCCTCAGTGGTTCAGGCAATGAGACAATCGACCTGAAGACCTTATTTACTGGCTCTTTTATTTAATGTGGGTAGCCAGGGAGGAATGCACAGATGTTCTCTGTCTGTTAAATAGTGTGAGATCAAACAGTTTTGCCACAAAAAGCAAAACCTCTCCACTTATATCTTGGGAACCAGGAAGATAAAGGTATTAAGAATCAACAACTATAAGAAGAACTGGTGATATATTATTTTGTGTTAGTATGAGTTAATAATACTTTAGTAACACATTACTGCTCTTTGTTACTGTGCTGGCTCAGTTTTATTGCTGCTCCAAAATCAATTGTAATAAATTTTAAAAGCTTTCCATCTGCTAAGAAGACCTGGCATGGGGATGTGTCTGATTCCAAAAATCCTCAACATCGCCAAATTGTCCCAGCCCTTCACTCCATGCACTTACTGTTATACCACAGAAGTGAAGAAATGTCAGCACATAGGTCAGGATTTAGCCATCATCTTCTGAGTCACTACCCTGACGAACACTTTCTCATATGAAAGCCCTGCTGATTCGTGTCATGCACCTGCAGTCCCTCAGCTCTCAGTTCACTGCCACAAAGCCTGCATGTACAAAGGCAAAGTAAGTTAGCATTAGGGAAGATCAGTGTCAAGCAAAGTGTGTGGCTTATCACATCCACTTGTGCCAGCCAGCAAAACCAGCAGCGGCAGCAGCAGCTCAGGCTATCATTGATTCATGAGGTTCAGTCCACACAGGAGGAAGGTGTTTCCTAAGCAAACACCATTCCTAGTCTCACCAAATGCACTTTTTACAGATATAGGCAAACATAGACTGTAATTGAACCAGGACTAACAAAGGGAAAATATTAAATGAGGCTGCAAGCCTGAAAGAGAATTAGGCAGAACTGTAAAGAACACTTGAGACTTCTTCCTTCCACAAACCCCCCACATGTTTATGTCATCTAGGCACTAAGTAGCTTTCTTTGAGAAAAGCTGTTACCGTATCTGAGTAAACATGTCAGTCAAGAACAACAACCAGCAATTTCCAAAGATGATGCTTGATTATTTAACACTGAAAGAGTAAGGCTCCATGGGGAGAAATGTTTTTATTTGCATTCTGTGTCTAGAACAGGTTTGGGCTGAGATGGGACAACCACAACAAATACTAAGGGTTTTGTTAACTCAGCAGAACTCCCCAGGCCTAGTACTGCCTTCTTAAATAAACTTGGCTGTAATTTCACCATGTGGCTCACTGACACATTCAGCTGCTCACTCTGTGGATCTTCCAAAGGACCTTCTAAAGAGCAAGTGGTCTTCTAAAGAGAGGAGAGAGATTCCTCCCCTTTTTAAGGGAATAAGGCAAATCCTTAGAGTGAGCTGGGCTCTAGTGTTACAGATTCTTGAGAGCTCCTATTTATTCCACTGTGCTCAGCATATCACCTGATTAGGCTTTGAGTCGTTAAATATAGATGCACACAAAAGGAAATGATGGAATTACACGCTGCTCCCCAGTTATTGAGGTTTTCATTACTGCAAGCTAATTTTCTCATTGTACTTTCGTGGGGTTTCTCCTAACTTAACATTCTTTCAAGGTAGCCTGTGTTGAGGGAATTATCTTGTTTTTCAAAGCAAATTTCAGCTGATTACTAAGTATTTACATACTGTAATTTGAATGTCTAATTATACAATTAGTGTAAATACATGTAATATGGTTTATTTTTCACAAAAGCTGATAAGGTACATTGCTTTTTGCATTTCAGTGTTACAAGATTTTCATTGCTTATAATGCACAATCCAAAAACTCACATTAAAAGCTTCCGGTAAAAACTGTTTACTCATCAGTTAACACTTTCCAAATGATTTGAAACAGTCTTCCTACCATAAACCAAAAAAAGACATCTGCCTTATTGCTAAAGACTAGAGCTTCCAACAGCACTTTGCATTCCTAAATTGAAGTCTCTCTCTATTTTTTCCATGCAGGGCTTCATGATAAGCTTCCTTTCACCTTAAACTACCCAACACTGCATGAAAATTGACCTGCTGACTCCATTAATACATCACTGCTAGCCCAACAGAGATATTCGTGCAACTTGCATTGACATTTATGATGATACCCTTGATGAAATAAGGAAAAGAGCACTTGGGAATCTGAATGGAGAAGATGCCCCTCAAGTTTTAGAGCTGCTTCCTTTCTAAGCAGCTATAGATAATCACTTCCTAATTAGAGGGCAGGAAAGTGCTTCTTCAGTTAGAGTTGTTGAAGCAATAATGCATAGGCACCAAGCTGCAGAAAGCTGCCAGCCACTTTTACTCATCCTCTAAAATTTATAATGTGTTTTTAGAATCAAATTTGACTAAATCTGAGACTTCACCTATAATGATATTTCTGTAAGTTCTAAAAAAATTCACATACTAGCAGCGAGAAATTTAAATCAGTGCCTTTGTGAGCAGCAGTTTGCACTGCCATAGACCCGTCCACTACCTGCCACAAAGCAGGACACACCTCCAAAGGATGCGCTATGCAGAGTGGGGACCAGTGTGATGCACATGGGGACAAATGAGGACACAGGAGTTACTGTGATGGAGGGTATGGGGAGCCAGAGCAGAAACACAGAAGAAACCCTGCTTCAATTTCACTGCTCTGGGGCAACCTGTTTGTATGTGACCAGGGCTCTCTTTTTTTTAAAAAACCAAACCATTTTATTACCCTTCAGAGATGCAGAGATGACAGTGATTGAAACAATTATTTGTACACCAAATATGCAGAACACAGATTAACATCTAAATCTTTTAAATTGCTGTACAGGTTCTGAAAGACTGAAGATGAGCAGAGAGGCTTCCACAATTTCTATAAAGCATGAACTGTTGTTTCTGATAGAAGAGAAATTTATGTCAGAGTGTGTTTATTTTTTTCAGTTTAAATATGATTTTCCTTCACACAAACTAGTGTTGAACTCACATGTTCCTTTTTTTTTTTTTTTTTCCCCAAACTTGACTTTATTTTAATCAAACATATAGAAATCTAATTTAAACAATGTGGAAAGATCAATTATATAAGGGAATGTTTCTGATTTATATGTTATAAAAAGTTTTCTTTATGTATATCTCCTTCACTTAGTATTCATGTCACAGCGGAAAATTTCTTCAGTTGGATATTGGATTTTAGAGCACCTTGGAAAATTGCATCAGCGTTTCATGAGAACAAGATGATCTTAAGGTCCTTTCCAGCTCTATTCTATGCTTCTATGCTGTCAACATGAAGCTTTAACCTCAGCAGCTGCTCCCACTCCACAAACGTCTTTTATGGAAATGTCCTTCACAGAAATTAATTTTAGAAGTAAGAAAACCAGAATTAAACCAAGGACCTTGACACTGGCTACCAGAGCACTAAGAGCTATGAACCTTGTCTTCAGATAGCCGGTTGGAATAGCCTATGCTCCTAATGTATAATAAATGAAACACAGCAAGCACATAGTATTTCCCCCAATGTATACACCAGATTTTGCTCTCCTTGTTTCCTTTTCACATTGGGAAACATCTTATCCTGAGAACAAGATTAAATTAATATGGTGCTATTAAGAGTAGGTCACCTTTTGACAAGTGAAGATGTCAGATTCTGGCCTAAAGATAGCACTCCTATACATTTAATTCCTGTTCTTATCGAAAAACAGGACACCATCAAACCACAGTCAAAAGATTTTGCAGTATGAAAGAATAAATCAAGCCTGCGAAATGAGTATATCTGAGAAAAAAGAATAGAAAAAAAAAAAAAGGATATTGACTTCATAATACACTGCAAATCAGTGCAAAAATACATTTCTTACAATTCTGGGCAGAGCAACAGAATATTGCCAAGTCATTAAAAGATGTTGAACATGTACTTAATTTTCAGCTTATTTTTATGCCCCCCTGGCCTCAGTGAGATTTAAACACGTGTTTAAGTTTTCTATTTAATCAAAGCTTCATTTTATGAGAATAACAATGCATTAACCTCATATATTTTTCTACTGTAAAATGCAACTTACAAACCAAATATGAGGAATATCATGTTTGGCAGCATTCCCTAAGGGAGTCTGGATCTATAAACACATGGATGTAATGCATTTGTTAATGTAATTCTTCTTCCATTCTCTGACTGTTATAATATAAATATTTTTTTTTTCCTTAGGAAGCAATCCAAATACAATAAAACTAGTCTGTTAATATCTGTTAAGGTAATTTTCAACTTTGCAACTGTTCCAGAGCTTCATTTCATAAGAGTCTATAAGATACTGTACACAGACCTGAGATACCAGCCATACACCACATTTTACCACATACAACGCTCCATGGTGGGACAGCTCTGTAATGTCTTGTGTTACTTTGCTGTGGAAGACAGACTTATCTCTCTGCCAGTCTATAATAGATACTTGGACATTATGCTTTAACTTTAACCTCTTCTTTATTCTTTCTGCTTACTCAAAGGTCAAACAGCCTTTGTGTAAGCCCTCTGCAAGCTAGGAGTCTTGTCTGCACAGATGGGAAGGTAGGATATGGCTCCTGGTCTGTACTCAGAGCCATTCTGCAGGAGAACATATTTCTGAGAACATGAAAGGGGGCTGTGTCCAGCTCAGATATGAAAGTCACATCTGCTTCCATCATCTGCCACCTACAAGCACTTCAATCCCATGGAAAATCTAAGGCCATCAGATCTTGTTAAGTAAGACTGGAAAGACCTCCTGTCTATAAGCCAGAATGAATTGATTCAGTCTGTACCAAAATGAAATATCTCACAAATAAACAGTCATACCAGCTCCTCATTCATATGTGCTGGACTAACGAGCAGACATTCAAAAGAGCATGACAAAAAAGCCAGAAATCATCCTGAGTTCAGAAGAACACAAGGAATCCCTAAGATGGCTTTTTTCAAGAACTTGCCAGTTAATCAGGAAATACAGAGAAGCACAGAATCAACAGATTGGAAAACTCAGAAAAAGATCCAGAAGCTGGAAAAAATGTGGGTTGTGGATATTTTGTTCAAATTAATATTCTGGCAGCTACATTTTGAACAAGCTGTAATTTGTATAAGGCACCTTCTGTTAAATTTGTGGCACAGAATTATAAGGACCAATCCAACTTGAAATCAAACTATGGATCTACATCAGAACATCTATTTATTCTTACTCACCCAGGCCTAAACTACTGAGAATGTGATATTTAAAATAAGAAAATGCAAATAAACACTTCAGAATAATTTTCTTTCAAAAATAAATATGAATTTTATGTCTCCAAAGAAATTAAGAGGAAATTAAGAGGAGAAATTAAGAGGTCTTGGACCAATACTCATGCTCTGACAGCCTTTGTTCTATATATTAATATTGTACAACACATAAATTCATAGCTAGCAATGAGGTTTTAGGAACAGAATTAAGAAAAGGGCTAATCTATCAGCTATGTTGGCAACACTATATTTAGAGAGCTGAAAGCAGAAGTATTAATCTGTCAAAATCAAAGCCATGGACAATGCTCACTTCTGCAGAGTGGCTCAATCAAAATTTTTCTGCCATGTATTTTATTTTTCAGTGCTTACTAAAAAGTTAAATCACTTTAAGAGGGGTATGTAGCGTAACAGTGACAAAATAATCTGGTAGAGAAATAGAGTTGACAAATTATAACTTAAAGAAAAATGAATGACTGACTGTTCTTGCTAGGATAATATGGAAACTAATGGGAAAAATAAAACAAGCAGCATTAATTTTTAGAACCAAAACACACAGCAACATTATTTTGGGTTTACTGGGATACTTATTCATGCAACAAGCATTATTTTAGCTCTGATCCAATGATTTTTGTATCTCAGTTTTTGCTTCTTATATTATTACCAGTGATGTCAGCCATACTGGTTGTGCTTAATATAAATAATCTATACCCATGAATCTAAACAGGTGATTTTACTTTCCTATCAATGATCAGATGTTGATTTTTCAGTGATATCCCCAACTATTCTGTGCCACAAATACTATTTTCTGAGTATCAAAAGCCAATATGGTTACTAAAATCACTGATGTAGAGAATAATGTTTTAATGTCAGCCAAGCTTTAGAGGCTGCTCAGCATTAGGTGGATTGTACACACTCTTCAGAGTGACTGCAGCTATGCTACCACACCATATTATAGGTTGATCATGTGCACAGTTGCCCTTAAGTCATATTTTATGTATTCAGTGAGGCCATACCCTGGCAATTTGATGATACATAGTGGGCATACACCTGATCTATAATTCAAAACAGCAAAAGCATATTTTAGCTTTGATAGAATGTGTGCTATATATCTGATTCTTGCTTCTTTTCATTCAATATAAATGGCTTTAATAATCAGTGTCAAATTATCATGGTACAACCATTTCATATTTTAATGAGCAAAATACTCTGATTATTATAATGAAATCAGAAAGAAAATGTATTTAGGTCAGTGCATACAGTTGATGTGGACAATCCTAAAGACACTCCTTAAAATTATTCGGGAAGGGTATAATGGTCTGTGGTTTATTAACCTTGTAAAAAGCGCACTTGAAACCAGAATCATCCAAGCTCTGGAAGAACAGTATTCATCTATTCATCTGCCTTTGTTGCTTATTAGAAATCAAATCATTCTACAAGAAGTAGGAATTATCCAGTAATGGGATAATTTAGGTTGGAAAAAGACCAGAGGAGGTCACCTAGTCCAGCCTCTTCAAAGTAAGACCCACGGTGAGCTAGATACAGTGTTCTGTTTCTTGAATGAGGTGGACCAACCAGCCAAAATCTAATATAAAATACTGCAGAGAACATTGCTTTTATGAATTCAGGTCACAAAATCTAGAAGCACTTCCACCTAACAGATGTCACAAAAAGGCCTACATAACACCATAAATAAATCTAAATACAACAGACACATTCATTCATACATCAGCATGACACAGGACAAGGAAAACCACAGCACTGAGGTCTGTGAACAATTTCTTCCAAACATACCAAGCAGTAAACAACCTCTACATTTGCAATAAATATTTTCAGTGCATGATATACACAAATGTTTTGTCTATGTTAAGTCCCAGAGGATGTGGGGTTTGTCTTTGTAGAATTCCTTCAGAATGGAAGCAGACTCCAGCTGGCAAACTAGTTTACAAATATCCACACCTCTGCTAAAAGCAAAACATAATTCCAAAACCAGGATGTTCTGAACTTTTCTCAGTGGACTACAGCACTGCTCCACAGACAGAGTGTTTCAGATGTCCAAGAAAAGCCCCAAACCCATGAGGTATACATGGGTTAAATATCAGGACAAGCATCTGAACTATACTGCCCATCCTATGTGCCACAGGCCACCTGCAGTGAAAGGCACATTTCCTAAGCAGACACACCAGAAAGAACTTGGGACCCAGCTGGGTTACAACTGGCACAGTAACAGACAAATCCCGTTACCTTTCTGTGGGTCTCTAAGCCAAAAATATTTGCTGAAGGACCTTTAGTTTCTTCTTACTCTGCTCTTCAGGATGAGTATATAAATGTAGCAAATTTCTTACACCTGCAGAGTAATGCAACTCCTGCTTCTAGTGATGATGTAATAAAAAGAGCAGGGTCTTCATATTACCTTAAGACCTGTATTGCCACCCCATATTTGAACTCTGCAGGTCTGTGTATGGCATATGCAAGCCCTGCTGGTGGTTAGTGAGTGATGCAGAGTCTACCAAGAAAAAGACTCAGCACTCAAACCAGTTTGCAAATGGAGAAAAAAAGTCTTGCATAAGGGTGTGATTTGATTTTAATTAACTTTATCTAATTCCCTCATCAGACATACTGAACATACTGAAAAAGTTACAGTAAAACAAGATGTTCCATTTTCCAGAGCATGTGATTTCTTTCTAATGCACATGAAGCCTTCTATCTCATCAACAGGCATGAAGCAAAACCCGCTTGTGTACGACATTTTGTGAAGGATAAGGAGCTCCATAAATGACTTTTGAAAATATTGTTTTACACTGTTCTGTTTGACATAATATTATTTTCCCTCTTCATGGGTAAATTGCAAAAGTATTTCTAAACAAAGACTTATCATGAACTCATCAGTATGCGTATTCTGTGCTCACATTTTGGATCTATTTATAAAATCTATTCTGTTCTGGGCTCCGAAAAAGAAAACTGAAGTGCAGCTGTGTGACATGTTGATAATTTTCATTAGTTCTCAAAAGCCTCAACTGAAATGACAATCTTATTTATTATAACCAAATAATCCTGGAGAACCCACAGGAAAGGTGACTTTTCTACGTTATCTTATTTGTTCATGGAAAGAAAGAAGGGGGAGGAGGGAAGTGGAAAAAAGTTGAAAGGCAAAAAGTAAGATGAAAACTTAAAAATCACAGATGCATATGCTTGAAGCCATGCTGACTAGGGAAAGTCTTACGCATCACTGTCAGAGACGAATGTATATTGAATTACCCTTGCATTATTTGCACATCCTTTATTACACCAGAGGAGTATTTGCTCAAATTTTGACTGAGCTTGTTATTTTAAAATCTGAAATCCTCATGGTATTTAACATAAAGAGAGAAAATTCAGCAACTACTTCTTTGAACAAACATAAGCATATTTTGTGTGCAAAAAAAGATGCGGTAGAGTTTACAGTGATTCTGACATGATTCTTTTACAGTGATTGTTGTCTACCTTGACTTCAGCGAGTCTTCTGACGCTGTCTCCCATAACATCCTTGTGGGTAAACTCAGGAAGTGTGTGTTAGATGAGTGGACAGTGAGGTAAATTGAGAACTGGCTGGATGGCAGAGCTCAGAGCATTGTGTTCAAGGATGCGAGTCTAGTTGGAGGCCAGCAGCTAGTGGTGTCCCCCAGGGGTCAGTACTGGGCCAGTGCTATTCAACTTATTTATCCATGACCTAGATGAAGGGACAG
>JAVHNF010049918.1:0-12281 GCA_034783455.1 Micropsitta finschii
ACTTGGCAGGGGGCTTGGAACTGGATGATCTTAAGGTCCTTTCCAACCCAAACCATTCTATGATTCTAAGTTGAGAGGATTTATCTGGCCCTCCACCCTTAGTCATGCCCTCATATTCAAAGCCATGGAACTTATTCTTTGACATTTGCATAGTAGCATGGTTTTAAGTTTGAGAATCCTGGTAACATATATGTTCATATAAATGCATGGCAATATTTCTAGTGGCCTGATCATACGTCTGTGGAGTACAAGCAGTAAAGCATTTAACTGCATTTTTGTGCAGCGAGGGGAAATACATTTATTAAGTAGAAGAGTTGCACAAAATTTTAAGGGCTGGTCTGCTTTCTGGGTTTCACAATCCACAGTTAGTTTGAGACCAATCCAAATCAGGGAGTTGCAAAACCTCCTTATTTTAATGTTTCTGTAACAACATGGATTGTTTCAATGAAACTGGTGGCCTTGATAAACAAACCATTTTCACTCCTCCTCTGCACAGCTCACAAATAGCATGGCCCTTCCACAGCCTCCAGAGAAATAGCACTAAGGAGAAGTGTTTTCTTCATCTGGCACTTGAAGTCGGCCTGAGCCACGTCTGGGAAGTCTTCTGGTTATGAGACCCAGATTTCTCATTTATCACTGAAAGATTATTTCCTACTGTGCAACTGAGCCCCAGATCCCATTGACAGTCAGAATTTACCTCCATTTCAGTAGGGCTGCCTCAATGATTGAGATCTGGGAACAAATCTTAATTTTTCCTATAGAGACCTAACTGATGAATGCAGTACCAGGGGCCACTTAAAAGAGACCTGAGCAAGTTTTAAGCGTTATTGTGTTGTGCTTCATTTATTGCAAGCTGTATCAAAATTCTTGCCTAACTTACTGCAGTGCACTAAATTAGTGATTTGGGGTTTTTGCTTTTCTCTCCAGAGGAATTTCAGGTTGTTCTTAGAGGAAGTGGCTTAACCCTTGGAGGCAAAACTGATGGCATTAGTTGTACCTATCAAGTGAACGGAACTACGATTTGTAAGTATTCATGTTTGATATTATCTGCTTTGTTATTTCCCAGTATGTAATTTATTTTGCTTCTCATTAACTCATTTAATTAAAATCCAAAGAGAAAAATATCAAAGAGGAGGAAAACAGGAAAGGCTCTGAGGATTAGTTAAAGGATGCAAGTTATTTCACATCTTGCCTAGTGGCTTGAATTTGCTACTGCTTGCCATAAGCTGTAAACTGTGACTGGTGTTTGGCAGCCCAGCTGACCATGTGAATTAACATGGTGATAACTGCCTGGCTTCTGATGTTCAAGTAAGCAGATATTTGCTGATGGAAAAAGCATGACCACAGAGCGTATCAACAGAGTGCCCCTTCTTGTAAGAAGGCCCAAGCCAAGACACAGGCTCTCATCATGATTCCAGAAGTCACTCTTCTGTTACCTTCACCTGCTTTGTTGTCCTGGAGCATCTCTGCCTGCTCTCTCTGGTGTACCAGAGGTATAGCCATTGTGCTGTTCGGTTCAGGGGCTTGGCAGGGTGTGAATGCCCCCCTGTGACATGGAATTAGTCCTCTTCCTGGAGCTCATGCAGCAGCACTGAATAAGGCTAAGTCAGAACAGTTGGTACTATTTTGTCCCTGTGTCACTGGGGAAGTTTTACTGAGTGGAGTGCTGTAGAAGGTAGGAAAGCTCTAAAAGTAATTGAGAAGTAGAGTGCAGACTATTTTCTTCTTGATCTCTGGTTAAGTAGGTATGCTCACAGGGAATGTAACTTTCAGCAAAAGATTCTGGACTCGGTCTTGTCTTGCTCAGTGCATTAACTCGCCCCAGGGCAGATGAACAGTCATGCTGGAATTTGGGTTAGTGTCCTTGTGCTGCTCTGTTCCCTGAATTGGTACAAGGTAGGTGATGGTGAACAAAAAGCCATTAATAGAAACCTCTGCCATTTTTTTATACTAAGGAACTGAATCGAATGGCTAGTGTAAGTACATTCCATTTCTTGCTCTAAGTAGTATCATTTAGAAGCAAGCCGGACTAGAAAGAAAAAGTCCAACTCATTTTTTCCCTCTCTGCTGTCTGATTTTTATATTAGTCTGTCTTAAATTCCTCCCCAGTAGAACATGTGTTTCCAGTACATTTTCTTCCTCACTCTGGATATCATATATATTTGAACAGGCGGCCAATCTCTCCTGCCTGTTAAACATCTAAAATTATTTTGAAAAAGAACAGAATAGCACAGTAATTCTGGATAAAGGCAACCTGTGTAAAGAAATTCTGCTTGTTTCAATTTGCCTTTAGATGCAGTTGTCACCTTCATTTCCTATGTTAAACTATAGCTTGCTTACTTTAACTTGTTGCATAAATTAGCTTCAAAAAGAGCTACAGTTTGCAGTGGGGCAAAATGACTGTTGCAGTGATGTATTTATCATCACTCTGGACCTTGCTTACCTGAAGCAGTGGGGAAACAGTCTTACTCAGTTCCAGATGAATAGAAGTCATCTCACGCTATCTAGGTTAAATAGCTGAGACATCAGATATCTGACCTGAAGATAATTCATACTGAAATTGCAACTGAAGTGGCTGGTTTGCAAGTCCTCAGGACTCCTCAGTTCTATTGATGCTTTGCTCCTGACTTGCTGGTTACCATGAGCAGTCACTTCTCTATACCCCAGTCTGTCTATTTGGGAAATAAAAGCAATAGTACATACGTTCTTTACATGAGTGTTTTGAGGCTTGCATCAACAAAGTTATATTTGTAGTGGTATCTGTACCATTCAGGATCTTCTGATGGGGTGCTTTAAGATACTGCTGGAGATAAGGACCTGTAGAACACAACTTCAGAAGGGATTTTGCCATCTGCTATAAGCATCACAAATGTAAACTTCCTCTGTCCTGCTGGTGGGTGCTGTTGCCAAACTACAAGTATTACCATTATTTAATAATAGTGCTAGCAGCATATACCGAATAGGCTTTCAGTACTTAAAGGTTGGTAGGTTGCAGTGCTATCTGACCTCGGGGCTGTGCTGTGCCGCCAAGGATGTACCCTAGGAACTAGGATTTTGATGTGCTCCATGCTACAAGCAAGGGATTCATTGTGGAGAGTGTCCAGAGGAAGCTGTCAAGGATAGGCTGAAATCCAGAGCACAGGCTGTAAGGCAGGGAAGTTCACTTGGTTACACCTGCAGGAAAGGAAGAATGGCCCAAGTAATTGTGAAATGTGGGCTGCTGCATGGTTGAAAATAGTAAGTTGGGCTGTCCCAATCCACTGAAAACAAGAGGCAACATGCTTCCCATTCTGCCACAGATCTATTGTGAGGTATTAGGAGAGTGATTCTCACTGTGAACATTTCTCAGGTGTGGAAGAGGCTACCTAGGCAGCCTTTTAACAGCTGAGTGTCACTGAAGAATGTCTCAGGGATGCTGCCTTCTTTAAATGACCTTTTTAAGTGTTTTCTCACTTGTATTTCTCTAATTCTCTGACTTTTAAGTCTTTTATAGTTGTACTGCACATGTATATCTGTTTTGCCATTGCAGAAATAACTATTATTGGACAGGATGAAGCACCAAGTACTTCCTAGCATCTGATGTGAGATTTTCCAACCAGATCTCTGTGCTGCCTTTTTTATCCCCGCCCTTGGCTTCAGGAAAGGGTGCTCTAGAGCACACGAAAGGAGGGGAATAGCACACTGATGTATTTGTGTGCATGTTGCAGCATGAAAACACAATCTGTTGTATGGGATCTTGCCAGAGACCTGCTACCACCCACCCAGGTTCTCATTGTCGGCAGTGGACAACAGCAAATGTTTAGGGAGTAGTAGAGGAAGGAAATAGGGAAGTGCGATCCTTCCCCTTATAGGCAAGCTTGTTCTGTACAGCTTTGTGCTGGGCTCCCAGCATTTTTGTCTCAGAGCAAGGCTAGAAGAGAACAGTGGAGCTGGGATGGGTGGACAAAAAGGTAAGAAGGGCCATTTGAGTAGTAGCAGGAGGAAGGAGATAGTCCCAAGAAAAGGAAGATTGTTCATGTGTCATTGCATTCTCCTCTACAAAATGCTGGCAGTCTCTCAGCAGAACCCTCACTATATGAGGGCACAACAGAGGGTATTGCATGAGAATGTACTTCCATGTCAGAGTTCCCCTGACTGATAGCGATGGGGCCAGCCTCAGAGCAAACCGTTGTTTTGTCAGTTCTGGTTTTAAAAGATGCATTTGGCATGTTTCTCTTTTTGCATTTATAAGGAACCATTACCAAATGCTGGAAAGGAAACCTGCCAAACGTAGCTGTGGGATAGAAAAATCATCTATGAAACATACCATTAAGACAAAAACATATGGCAATGTGCTAATCCCTCTTCCCCACCTCACAACTAGCCCCAAATCTAGGCCAAGCAGTCAGTGCAGAATATAGCACATAAGAAGAGCTCATTTATGCTAACAGCTCCTCCTTCAGCTGCCCCTGCACTACTTGTCTGTCTGCCCATTCCCTAAATGCAGGACAGTCATCTCCATATTTATCTGCTCTCAGCCCTTAATCAGGAAACAGTTCATGCTTGCAGGGGCAGCTGTAGTACAGAAATTCACTGTCCTGCCATGGGGAAGTTTGAGAGGATGGTTCTGCACACAGGAGCAGGTTTTTTCCCAGCTTACCAAACGCATGAGGTAAAAGAGCTCCCCCCTCTCCTCTTCACAACTGCAGAAAGGGTGTGCTGTGCTGAGCACAGGGCTCCACTAATAAATGCTGTCTAGTTTAAGAGGCTCTGCAAACAGCTAAAGACTCAGATCATGAAGAACACTGGCAAAATAGACATTCCAATCACAATAAAACAATCCTTGAACATAGTGTGCAGGGTTGGAGCTAATTGGAAGCAAACTGGCATCCTCCAAATATTAGGAAGCCTCTTCAAAAGACCCTGGTGATTCTAGGAAATGGTCTCTAGGAAGAGCGTGAGCTGACTTGAGTAAAATCAAGTAAGCAGCGTAACATGGGCTCAAGCATCTAAAGCCAGCTCTGGGTTTCTGTTTTCAAGGTTCAGCTACTGACAAGCAGCAGCTTTATTCCCTGACTTGGCCCTGCTTGCTTGCAAGCTCCAGCCATTTTCAAACCAGTACTGAGAAGGGAAGAGACTTCACAGCATAGGCACACATCAGCTTCTTATTGGAGCAGCATGGTGTATTAATCTCATGTGATTGTTGGTGGATTTTTTATTATATTTTTTTTCCAGATGAAAGACCCAAAACCGTGGAATCTGATTTTTTGCTCTGTCCTGCACCAGTCCTGTACAAAAGTGGCCAGTAAGTACTTGCATCAGATGTTACCCTCTGTTTTGCTAGAATTAGAGCCGTTATTGCTGATGTTGATTGTGGGGGGGGGTTGACTGAACGCAGCCTTTTGTTGGGTTTATGCGAGGTGGTTTGTTGATGCATTTGTTTTTTCCTGATTCTTGTGTTATTTCCCTCGTGTATTTGCCAGCTTTGGAGTGGACTTTAAATAGTCATCTGTGACCAAACTGATTTGGACAGTGTCTTAAAAATGAATATTCAGCCAGTTCATTAAACACTGAAAAGGTCTGGCTTGTCATAAGTTTTATGCAGATTAGCTGTTTTAACAGAGCAGAATATGCTCTCTTCTGGATAATCTTTAGGCTCATTGTTAAACAGATTACATTATCACTGACACTTACAAGCTATTATTAAAATTATGTGTCAAGATGTGTACCACTGCTCAACACGCAATGAGAACATGAGGCGCTGACGTAATGTCGTAACAGCACTGTGGCTAAACTGCAGCTCTAGCCTTATTCTAAGTGTCACTGGCCACGGCTGCACATTACTTCTGGCCCATTGAGAACTAATCCTTCCCTCCTCTTCTCAAATTCAGACATGCCCTGGGCTTTTAAGATCACTTCAAATTTATGATTCCAATTTGTGAAATCAGAAAAGCTAATGAGAAAATTCCATGTTATATCCTGGCCCTGTAGCAGGGCAAAGGCTTTCAGGCTGTTGACTTCTCTTAGTTTTGCAACCAGCTCTTCTCAGAGTTACTTGGGGTGAGCTTAATACTATTCCAGTAGGAAGCATAGCGAAAACACAGAGAAGAGGTACATGGAGAGTAGAGGAAGGGCATGAGGTTTTCATACTGATAGTTTTTCCTGATACTCAAGTTGCCTTTTACATAGCTATGCAAAATGTCCATCTTGTCTTATGTGCAGCAGGACTTTGTTAGACCCGTGTGCCCATGTTATTAACCAGTGCAGTGGCACTGTTTTCGATTGAGTTAAGCTGTGTGTGGCTGTCTGGCAAGGGCACAAGAGAACTGTACCAAACTGCTGACTTAACTGAAACACATCAGCACTATGTGCAGCTCTAACGGAACTCATTTTGTCATCAGAACCATGTAAGTCAGGTTAAGAACCCCTCCTCAGTGGGCTGACCTTGCAGCTGAGGAACAGTAGCAAATTAGGCCCCCAGTATTAAGCACCCCAGGACCTGAAACTGTAAATGGTTTTCCGCACACTTCAATTTGAGGGTATGTAAGCAGCCTGTCCTGCCAAATGAATATGAAACACATGGAATATTTGTATTGACGGAAGTTATGTATTTATACAGATGCAATACTTACATAATGGAAGTTACTTGAACATGCTGCTTTTTTCTTACTCTGTGAAGAGCTTGTTTGGCCTGTGAGACATTACTGAAATAGACTACTCACCATATTGCAATTGCAGTGTAGATGGAGCATGTGTCTTCTCAGCAGTGTTTGTGAGGAAAGATGCATAAACAATGCACATCAAGTTGTACAGGTTCACAGGAAAAAAAAACACCACATCTGTTCAGAAGTTACTATGTGAAATCTACTTCCATTACCTGATACTGAAGTAGCTCTGGCTTTGGCCTAGAGATAAACAGTTTGCTGTGCAGGAGATCGACAGCTATGGGAGATACGTACTTACTTGAACTCCTGACTTTCCATTGGCACAGCTCAGACTATTGCTGGATAACTCCCAGTAATTCCTCATGTAGTGAAGCTAATATTAGTCACTAATGTAGCAACAACCAGTCTGCTCTTTTTCTAGTGCTCTTTTTAGTGGAATTAAGAACAACACAACCGAAGTTGTTAGCTTTGTGACTTCTAAGCCTGCAGCTTAGTTTCTGGGTAAAGGCTCATTTAACAGGTTTCGTTCTGTTTTTCTAATTGGAGATACTTCTTGTTGTCTGATCAATTTGCAGTTTACACACACAGAACAGAAACCCATGTGGAAGAAGTAAAATGCCCAAGATGCTGGGTTGGTAAACCCCTGGTCTCCTGCACATAGTTCATTGTGTATTTCTACTTATTTTTCAGCTGCTGGCTGTGTTCAGTTCAGAGCTTCCAAAATGACAGCTGTAGATTTAACCAAGCGTTCTTTTCAAACCCCACTTTTTCACAGCACCATGTAGCAGATGGATGTGGTGTCCTCAGGTTATGTGACAGCGTAACTATGCTGCTGGTGCCATTTTGGATACCTTCTTATCGAGCCACTTCTGAAGTGCAAAATTGCATAGGCTTCTTACAAACCCAGCCCTCTTTAAAAGACCCCTGATCGAGCTAACAGATGAGAATTACTTGGGACTCTTACATGAGCAACCTATGCATTATAAAAAGTGTCAGAAAGTACTGAAATACTTGATAAATACAAGTACCAGGTACACTCTGCAGAAGGAGCATGAGGAGATAAACGCAAGTTGAATTGCTTTGCTTCATGTACTTTGAGAGATCTCTTAGGTATTGTGGGAGGAAGTGGGGTGTTACAGCTAAGCTGGTTTAGTAATAAGGACTCAGATTCTACTGCATTGACCATTTAAAAGCCACATTTTTAGAGTCTTGAATAATATTTGAGAAAATCAGTTCCCCTCTTTAGCTCGGGCTTGGATTTGCTGTCCTTACACAGCACAAGGGAATCAAACCGAATCCGTTTTCTCTGACCTGTTCATTACTTTTGGTATTTCTTGAGTTAGTGTATTTGGGAAAGAAAACAAAGCCCTTGTCTCTTTGGAAAAGCAGTACAGGAAAACCAGGTCTATTATTAGAAGTCTTTGTTCTTGTGCTGCTTCCTTTTTGTTTTCTTCATTTTGCTCTTAAGTTCCTTGAGTACACTTTCCAGACATAGTTCTGTAGGTTTGCCTTCACAAACAGATGGCTTGTGTTCCTCCAAACCAGTGGTAAACCCCCCTCTGCCTTCAGTGGAGAGGCTATCAGAACAATATACATTTCCTTACTGAACATTTACAAATCGTCTTTTCTTTGATGAGTGGATGACAATAATAAAAGTTTAAACTAGCACAGCAGTGTGCTATTCTACTGAAATATTTGTGGTTGATATGTACATGTCTGTTACTACCCACCTCTGTTCAATCACTGCTTTCTCATTGTGCTGTCACAGTAAAATTCTGGCTTTGTGGTGCCTACTGAAAAAACCCAATTTGATCTTGTGAAGACACTTATCTAAACAGAGCAAGAAAGATTAGGTCTAAACAAGGTCGGGAATTGTTAAAAGTGCAACAGGCAAAGAATTAACGTTGTTCTTGAAACAGTTCAGAGAACTAGAGAGGTTTATTTTTTAATGCAACTGCAGTGTTACTGGCCAGCTTCCACCTTCATCCATCCACCTTCACCTTCCACCTCCACTTGAATTCATGCAGTGTTTGCTCTAAGGTTAGCTTGTAAAGTGAAGTGAGCCTTTCCGCCTCAGTCCAACAAGGTATACAAGCTTCTCAACATGAAGCACACTGACTAAGCTATCCAAGCAGCTGTACAGAAAGTTGGTGATGCGTTTCAAATGACCAACAGAAGGGCAAACATTGGGTCAAGTGGGATCACTCATTTAAGTATCACATGGTTTCCATCTCTCACCTGAGTGATATTCTGACCCCATTGCAGTGAATGGCACTTGACTACCTGAGGAGTGCCCTGGGACAAAATTGGGCAGTGTTTTCTTCCTCCTTGGACTTGTAAACTTAAGGACTGATAAAGCCAAAAAAGAAAAACCCAAACTTAAGCTCTCAGTTAGTTGAATTTGGAGCCAGATTGTGTGTAGAGATGGTACAGTCTGCATGACTGCTTTTTAATGACCTCATTTGCCCTGTATTCAAATCATGTTGGCTTCAGCTTGCGTATATTCCTTCTTACATCCTGTCCAACATGAACAGCTGCTGGCACTTAAAGAGCAAAGATTAAATAAGAATTACTTTTTGTGGTGGTAGAAAGGAAGATGACTACACTTGTATTCCCAAATTCTGAGGTGCCTCAAGTTTTCAAAAGTAGCTGACTTCAAGCTCCAGCACGCAGTTCACTCGAAACAAAGCACGAGACAGCACATGACTTAACCTGTTAGCCAGCATCATACTGGGGTTTTTTAATGTATTGGTAGTCGTAAGAGCTCCTGGCAGTAGCACAAGTTTAGTAGTCACTTCAAATGCTCTTTCTATCCCACATTCATGAAAGGAGTTATTGAAGGAAAAATTAACCTTACTGAGCAAGTCCTATGAGAATCTGAACGTAACTGGAGAATCAATAGCTCAGACTCTTGCAAGTGTAAGAAAACTAAGGATTTTTGTCCTAGAAAGAAAGCATAATGGGAAGTGATCTCTAGGACTAAGCACGTAGCTTTATGTTTCGAAGCTGCAAATGCTTCCTGAAGACATGTTTTTATTTGGCTATTAACCAGGTTTCTCACAGGAGGAGCCTGTGTCATTAAAGTCTTTGTTCTTCTGTTGACAACAGCTGCTTGGCTTGTTTGGCACTGGGTTGTGAATGGGATGGCAGCTCAAAGGGAATGCAGAACCACCACCAGCACTGTCGCTTCTCAGGTCTTTAGACAGTAATTTTTTTGCTGTTGTCACTTCTGGTTTGTAATTTATTTTCTTTTGATCCTGTCTTTATAGCATTGCTATTATCCCTTAGAGCTCTGGGATAAAAAGGTGAGGGAAGAAACAAGTAACTTCCTCCTTAATTTATGTAGCACCACCAGGCTTTAAGTAGCCTATTTCAGGAATTAGCTTAACGCCTATTGCATGCACATGTCTTCCTCTTAAGAAGTTTCTCAGCTTCTCTAGAAATGAATTTGTTTTTCTTTTTTTAGGTTCTGTTTCACTTGCAGAAAATCGGTTGGTTTTTCTTCCACAGCAACAAGTCAGTCCTGTAATGCTCAGTAATGCTGTCTGGCTGTTGATGTTTGACTGTTCACATCACCTGCCCTCTGTCTACTTCTGTTTGAGCTAGTGCTAAAACAAGCTCCACTTCTTTTCCCTTTTATACCATTTCTTGTAGCCTATGATAGCCTGAATGCAGGCAAGAGCTTTATCATTCTTTAGCCAAAGTTCTGGTAATATGATCCTAATATTCCAAGTACAGCTTTACGGCAGAGTTAACTGCTCTGCTTTATGCTGTGGCTGAGGGTTGAGGACAATGGGAATTAGCCACAAGCTTCAAGCTAGACATGACTTTGAGAGCATCTCTCAGGAGAGGCTAAAGGAAAGCCAAGGTCCTGTCTCCTGGAAGGCCTTGTAGTTCTGGGCAGTTGGAGAAGCAGACTTGTAAACCCAGTTTCACAGGTTCTAACAAAACCAGTCTAAAACAGCACAGGGAGAGTCTATATAAAACATACTCAACTGCAGTTTACAGGATGCACCGAATAGTTCCTGCTCACTGCTTCAGGGGCTTTGAACTTTCTTCACAGCAGCTATGCGGGCAAAAGCTAAGACAAGCTGAAAGCCCAGGAATTCACACCCAAGCTGTCACTGGCACTCTTGCGCTAGGTTTCTGCCTCCCTGGGAAACAATCTCTCAGTACGAAGAGAAAGCACACACCTCGTGTTTAGTTCTGGGTGCTTTGAGTGAAAGATGTTTCTGTGACAGTGGTGCGTGAGTCTCGCTTTCCGGTTTCAAAGTGTCATTTTTATTAATACCAGCACCAGACTGAAGAGGAAGATCATAAACACGTGCAAGGAGATGGATGGACTGGGGGTTCTGTCCTGTGGATTACCTCATTTGGTTTCGAGACAGCTGCTCCCATTCAAGAGCAGCTGAAAGGTGTTCTACAAATGGCTGTCAAGGCAGGCTTCTAACAAAGCACCTCAACTCTTCCTCCCTGGTCCCGGCTAGCCCAAAGATAGAACATATTATGCCTTTGCTCCATCCACTGCTTCCTGTGACATGAACCTGGGAGCCAGAAACTTAAAAATCACCTTTACATTTCATCTCTTGGGGAGCAAGAACATGTTACATTGGCCAGCAGTGTGTGCAAGTTCATGATGGCAGGCAGAAGGCCATGCGAGCGTGGGCATATTCAGGGGTATTACAGTACATGCAGAAGCAACGAAGCCATCCTTTTTCAAGTTCAACTTCAAGGAAAAACTTTTTCCACTGTTAATTCCCTTGTTTTTACCTGTAGGTCCTTACAGTCTTCCTGCTTCCTCCCATGTGCTAGTGTACTTGCAGTATTATGAAGCACCTAGTGAAGGCGGTTACCTGGAGCACTGCCGTTCTCATTAGCACAGTGATCAGATTGTTTATCTATATTCTTCCTGCAGCTTCTTTGTGGGATCTCTGGTTTTTTCCCCTCCTTTTTCCTGTGGTTGTTAATGACTCTAAAGCAGTAAAAGCAGTGTTAAAGAAGTGATGCTTTATAAGGTGACTGATACTTAGTATGTTTGCCCAATTAACTAATGGATAATAATTCTAACCCATTAAGTAGCTAGCTAGTACATGTTTCGAATTAACACATCTGTTCCTGCCATGAGTGAAAGTTCTGCCTGCGTGTGAGTGACAGATGTGATGTTTCCCCAGTGCTCTCCTTTAAATAATTAACAGCACACAGGTGGAGTAGCCTTAGCCAGCCGGCCTCCAAGGCAGCTGCATGGTCTCATGGCTGTGGACATGTGCCTCATCTTGTTAGTCTGCTCCAGCTATTGCATCCCCTGGTCTTTCCCATTTCGTAAGCTTACATGTAGCTTTAAGAGGCACACCTTTAAAGAACTTTGCACTCTCTGCTTCTGGTCTAAAAGGCAGCAGCAGCAGTAATAGTATGTCATGCCATCCAAGGGGCAAACAGTTGTGAATTCACCGGCCTTGCAGATCGATCTTTCTCAGCAAAAGGCATTTGTGGCAGTGCCACCCTGCTGCGTCGTTACTTGGAGCTGGGGGGCTAAGTTTGGAAACAACATTCTTCCGAAGGAAATGGGTTCAAACTTAAACAGGGGAAGTTTAGATTGGATCTAAGGAAGAAATTCTTTACTGTGAGGGTGGTGAGGCA